>BMAV01018609.1:121036-139743 GCA_019973955.1 Trichonephila inaurata madagascariensis | reverse complement strand
ATATATATATATATATATATATATATATATATATATATATATATAATCCATTAGAGCTAATTAATTAAGTTTAGAAATTCAACTGTAAAATTAAGTATATTCACTGTTTGCTTAAAATAAATATAAATAGTCAAATCGTTTTCTAAGGTCTTCATTAAAATAAAAAAAAAGACACTTACTTTTTGACATTAACTATTTTTTCTGAACAAAAATGACAATCTTCGCAATCCGCTGAAGACGCCGTCAGCTGAAAATGCAATTTCTGCTATAAAACTATTCGCCTTTCCCGCTAAAATACTCATCATAAAACCTATGCTGCCATATATCTTGAAAGAGAGGATTTTAGAGAATATTCCTACTAAGTATCATCAGGATATTCGTAAAAATGGTTATTCTATGCTTCTATGCAATTTTAAAATGAGTGGTATAAAAGGTTAAAAAGGTAGATAAAGGGTTTAAGAGTCAGCTCGGTAACACCCTAGAAGTCTAAGGTTCTGGTTTCGATTCCGGCTGGAGTCGATAGATTTTGTGGATACGAAAATCGTAAGCATGCATGCTATATGATTAAGAATCAAGGAAAAGTTGTCTTGAGTATCAGTTTTTCTCTTGTGCTCTCAGCAAAATTAAATCACGGTAATGTTAAGCTTACAACGAGAGTTTGGATTGAATAAATTCAACCATTAAAAGTTTGGTAGGGACAGTCAACACTAGATGGTGTCACCAATGGAATGGCTTTCCCACCTGTGGACTTGAAGTGTCTGAGAAGACTTAGATGTATATGGAAAAAAAATGTTCCAAGAAGACTTAAGCTAAAATTTCAAATTAATCAACCAGCCTATTTATTTTACTCAATAAGGTATTTTCAAGTGCTAATTTATAGTAAATATTTTCAAAATTACTACTGTAATAGGAATGCATAGATTTATTTTAAATCTGTTGAAACACTTATTATTCAGTATCTATTATTAGTCTTAATTATTCAGCTTCTTACAAATAACAGAAAAAAACTTCAGATCTCGTCTTTTTTGTAGTAATCTGCAACCGGACACAATTAAAATTATAGGATTTCCGTTAAAGCCTTTCATGATAGGTCCAGATACGCGGATGATACAAGATTGCATCTTATTGTTTCTTATACACGCTGAAGTCTTAACTTTGAGGAGATGAGGTTATAGTTATATACCGTTAGGTGGGTTAAGGTGTGATAACCTTAAATGAGGGGCACGAGAATATTGAACGGTCGAAAATTAAAGATTATTTAAAATATATATTAAATTACTGAAAAGAAGCAAAGTAAAATACTATCTAACACACTTAAACTGATATAATGTACTTATCAATTTATCAGTAGTGCACAATGTATTCGACAATTAATTTATCAATACTAATTTAAAAACAAGTTTAATAATTATTGATGACTTCCATGGGCATGTAATATTTAAAGTTTTATACTAATTTTGATCAGTGTAGTACGGTTTATAATTTAAGTCGTATTGTGAATGTAGCGTCATAGTGCATTATTGTTGCATTCAATACATTTTTAATGTACGGAGGGGGGATGAAAATTATGATTGAAAATCGGGTCACAGATATTGGTAGTTTGAGAAGCACTGTCTTATAGGGCTCAAGACCATTATGGATTAAAATATTTCAAGTAAAAATTAAAGTGAATTATTACACATATTTATGTATAGTCAACGTCATTTAAACTTTTGCCTTTTTTTATCGTTTGGTTTTAAAATGGAGAATGTCATAAAATGATTCTAATTTGCAGCAATAATTTGGGCGAAACCCGATTTCAACTGCTTATCACGGCTATCACTTTATTGTTTGTTTGCTACTGCTATTTTTTCAATCTACTTTATCATTTTACATTTAGATTTATTCATCATTATTAAATGTATTTTCTACGGAGGTTTTTTTTTAGGATTTCATTTTTTATATGAATGCCAGGTTTTTACATATATTTGTTTTATAAGAAATAAATGCAATACCATTTTTAAAAAGTATTAGATTTGCCTAATTGTATCAAAGTTAGTGTGTGACAGTTTTTTTTAAATAAAGTTTTGTGATCATTGCAGGTGGATGAAGGAGGGCTTGAATGGAGTTCTGAGACCGGTCAAGGAAGATGGAAGGATCTGGGTTAGTCAGGGAACCCTCAATATCAAAAAGGTCGCTCATACGGATGGAAGCAAATATCAATGCATTGCGAGAAACAGTATCGGTGAGAGACGAATTGAAAGTGCCCTCATAGTAACAGGTAAATTTCTGTATACCACCTTCCGAAAAACATATCTTATCGATACACATTTTACAACAATAAAAATCGATGCACACATCAAGAAGGAGTGGCCAGATTTTTTTTTTTTTTTTTGAAGTTTCGTATGCAAAGACGTTTAGACCGAAACTTTCAAATGATTAAAATTTGGTGTTCAATGAAAAGAAAACGGGAGATATCCAGTGCATATAAACAGAACATTCAGTAGGTGTGTATAAGGATCTGTTCTCATTCTGATAGTCACAATTTCTGTTGCTTTTCGACAGCAGTATCTTACTTCGGTTGTAGCCAAAAGATTCGAGCTCCTTACAGGCAGATGACGGAGTTTGAAAGAGGTTGTTCTATTAGAGACTGAAAGAGGCTGGTTTGATGAAGAGAAGAATAGTTTGATGTTTAGGACGAAGCAATGCGGCATATAGACGATGCTGGCAAGAGGGGATCAACAACGACAGATATAAGATTCAAAACGACAGAGGTTGACCGAGGGATGCAACACAATGGGCAGACAGAGCGATTGTTAGAGCTGCTATCACAGCACAGGATTCCACTTTATCAACTATCTACTATGTGGCCCGCACAAATGTGTCCAACATGGTCCTCTACAGATGACTGAGAGCGAAGAATTTATGCTCGCGCTGACCATTACACCGCTTACCTCTCTGGTCTCTACACCATTAAGTACGAGATTGCAGTGGCAACGGGCTCAATAGACGTGGAACTGCTCTGGAATGTATAGTCTTTAGTGTCAAATCCAGTTTTCAACTGTGTCCTGACGACAACCGCGTGTCTGGAGACACACAGAGAGGCGTGGGATTCCTGATCTGTCTATAACAAGCCACATATGCTCCCAATAGGAAATTATGGGGGGAAGGTGCCATCTGCTTTGATAGACGAATCTCTACGGTAATTATTTCTGGCACAACGAGAGCAGAGAGGTACGATGACAGCATACTACGACCGGTTGTGTATCATATCTTTTTCAACCCCCCTGATTAACTTTTCAACACGATTATGCCCGTCCGCATAAGGCACGTGTTACTATGAATTGTATTCAAGTATGCCCTACATTTCCTAGGCCAACTATGTCACCTGATTTCTCTCCCATTGAATACATTTGTGAAGCTATGGGAAGGAAATTACAACCATCCTGGAATGTTGATGATTTAGCCGAACAGTTGGAAACAATTTGGCGCAAAATTCCTCAGGGCATCTCTCGGGAGCCTTATCAATCTTTGCCATGCAGGGTGACAGATTGGCCTGAGGAGTACTAACGCCTTATTTGATTCCTCCCTTTGAAACATTTAGCCTCTGAAATAATCAGCCAATTGCTCGGAAATTTTAATCGTTTGTTTTTCTATGTAAGTTCTTTATTTCCATCAATTTTTAATTTCAAATGGACAGCGCGCTCTCAATGCGTCGTTTTTTTTTTTTTCCTTATAAAGTGCATTTCTCAGTTAATGTAAGTTTTCACAGACTTTAACGGTTATGTAGAAAACGGATTTGAATACATAAGGGTTTCTTTCTTTCTTTTTTTTTCTTCTGTTGAATCAGAATCGCAGTTTCATTGTCATAGAAGCGTAGTAAAAGTAAATTGAGAAGCTGGTTTCACAAAACTACTTCAGTAATGGTCGAAAAGTTTAAAAGAATAAAATAATGTTGAAAAAAAAAATGTTCGCTATAAAATTCATCTAATTGTATTCTTTTTACTAAAAGTAAAATTTCTTAATGTTGTATTCTTTTACTGTGATGTTTTCAAAAGAAAGATGTTAAAAGGTGATACAGTACAATTCAATTGACAAAAACTGGTAAAAAATTCAAATAAAAAATGTTTTTAGTCTAAATTGTTCTTTATATAATTTAACATAATAATACATTCTTACTATTTTTACTAGTTTACATGCAGTTTAATATTCTCCGTTTTTCGAAGAATATATACGGCAATAATATTTGACCATTAAAATTACCAGAATTATGATCTTATAAGGATAGAGCCGAGAACGAAATAAGCCTCCCCTTCCCCGAGGGTGAGGACCTAGGCCCGGTCCAGTAGTCCCATACCTTAAGATATCCCTGGAAATACTTGTTCATAAAAATTCACGGGTGTATGCTATTATAGGAGAAGTAGCCTTTAAATTTCCTTCATAAATTTTTTAATTCTTTCTACAAAATTAAAATGATTAGCTTTTTGTAGTATTTTGAGCCTAAAAGTTGTTTTCCGTAATTCATATACATAAGCTATAATAAAAGAAAAAATGGGAAAAATATTAAATCGAAGGTTTCTGTACAAAACGTACTATGTCATAAAAATATGAAATGAAAGGTTTTTTTTTAGTTTTATTTATTTATTTATGTTTTGGTTTTATATTGTTGAAGTTATTTTTGGAATAAAATTAAGAAACCCTTAATCAACTAACATATAAACAAAATTAATGAAAAATTGCTTAGAAAATGGCAAAATATTCTTATTGCAATCCATATCTAAAATAGAAATTTTATGGTCAAGACCAAAGTGATTTTACGAATTAATGTTTAAATCATTTAATTCTTTTCATATTATTTAATGCAAATCCTTCTCTTCATGATCGTAAATAAGACCTCAAATCTTATCGTGATAGTTACTAAGGTGAGGTAATTTTTCTCAATTTCACGCTTGGAAAGTGTAAATTATACCTTTGTGACAAATATCGTCGAAATTAAGCGTAAGGTAGCGTTAAATGGTAGTTTCCATCTTCCTTATAACAAAAACTTGTTATTCATTTTATGTGTCAAACCACCACCCTAAAATCAGTCAGAATTGACTTATATCATCCGGAAAATTTCTGGCTTACTTCCAGTGATATCAATAGAGTATATTTTTAGATATGCATTCATTTACATTCAGTCCGTGTTCTTTCCCCTTGCGATAGATAGAGGTCTACGAAAAAATTATTATTTATTATTTTTTTCTTTAACACATAAATCTAGCAATAAAATCCAGTATATATAGTTTTTTTTTTGTTTTTGTTTTTTTTTTTTTTGCTTATCAAATCAACATCACTTATTCCTTCCTGATTAATTCGATGACTTGAAAGAATGTTGGAAAAAAATGTAAATACAATATTTTATCATTTCGATTATAAAAGTCAGTTGGAAAAATGCCCATTTCTATTCCCTCGTAATTGTTTTTTAAATATTTTAAATATTTAATCATATTGATGATTTGACTGTCATTATTATTTTTTTTTTTTTATTTTTAAAATGACGAGAACTTAAAATGTTTTAACTTTATACATCTGTAAAATGGGCTGAATTCATGCGAGGTCATAGTCACATGATAACTATAATCAAACGTTTCCAGTCTGTCAATTTATAAATTCATATGACGTCATTGACACATGATAAATGCAACTACGTTTTTCCAGCCTTTTACAGACACTTTCCTTTGAAAGTACTAAATTGTCAACAATAACAACACGCATACTTAAGCAAAATGAACATGATTTAAAAATACACCTATAATATAGTACTTTGTTTTTTTATTTTGAAAAACCTTCTGAAGAATCTTATTACTTGAACACCTTATCCAATTATGAAACCCGGAAGTTACATCAAAGTTTTGCGATTGCAACAAGACAAAGTACAATAACAGTTTTAAATTCAATGGAGACACTTGATTTCATTTATCATGTGGCCGTCATGAATTTAACCCATTTTCCATCTGGCAAAGATTAAATAAGCAAATTCATGATTATCTAAACACATATTTAAATATTTTAAAAGAACCCACACAATGATACAAGGGGACAGTGGACAATTAAAACTAATTTCTTAAATTGTTAACTGAAAATGGAATCAATACAGTAAATGATTGTTATATTTCACAATTTAAATGCCTTTTTTCAAAAAAAAAACCTATTATCAATTGATTTTTTTAAAAAAAATAAATTTTTTAAAACTATTTTTAAAAATGCTCCTTTGGCATTAGTTTTTAAGATATGTACATAATTTTTGTTTTAAATATTTATGAACTACAGAAAAATATATCTGTGTATGGATTTTAAATTCAGAATAAAATTTGATGAAAAAAAATTTTCTATACTATATGAAATATTTCGCCAATTATCACATATTCAAGGCATTCAAAAGAGCACAAAATATGATACGTTAATTTTTTTAGAAAACTAATGCATAAATTTGTGAATTGTATTCTCTTTTATAAGTTGAGAAAATTTCAAAGAAATATGACGTAATTTAAAACGCAAGGAACATTTTACGTAACCATGAAAAGGAAAAATGCATTTTAAACATTTATTTGTTTAAAATAAAAAATAATTCAGTAATTATTAATCGAAATGACAAAAATCTTTGACATAATTATTATATGAAATATAAGGTATGAAATATGAAATATATTAGTATATGAAATATATTAGTATAAAAAATCGCAATTTTGACCGAAATCTGACACTGTGAAGATCCACCATCCCTTTAAGGAATATTTTTGTGGCAAGATTTGGCGTATTAGCAGTTGTAACTCACAAAGACATGAATTTTTATTTATGTTTCAGTAGCAGCAATATTCTACATAAAAACAAGTACGTATACTGTCAAATACTGGAATATTTTTTCAGCCTACACCAAGATTATTTTAAATCTTATATTAGGCCATTATTTCACTAATACTTAAATAGAAAATACTTAAATTTTGATTTTTTTTCAAAAACAAACTTATTTCTAAAATAATTTAAAGAAAAAATAAAGATTTAGAATTTAACAAATTCACGAAGGAGTGTATATTAATGCCACACTATAAAGCAAAACGATAGCTACTGGCGACGGACTCATAATTTTGAACCATGATCAAGTCTTGAAGGCCACACCTGAACTGGCACCCACCATTTCCGAACTTTTACCCCACGCCAATGGGAGGACTTTGATCCTCAACACATTTAACTTCAATGTCACCAGTACTCGAATCTATGACACGCCAGCCTTGATACCATCACCATGACTATAACCAGTTGAACATGCGACAAATAAAGTGCGCATGCGTGTGTGTGTGTGCACGCACGAGAGAGAAAAAAATGTATTACTTTATTTCAATTCATTTTTATTTTCATTCATACATTTTGCAGGTAAATTAAACTGTTTATGGTTTTTTTCAATTAACTTATTGAAAATGTGAAACAATCGTTCCTTAAACTTGAACATAATATTTTCGTGCAGAAGATGTATTGGAATGATAAATATAACTTAATTTTGATTTAAAAAATCACATAAAAATTGAGTGAAGCGAAACCTCAAGTAAAATTAAAGCGATACATACGTATAAATGATGTATAATTGGATATATATATATATAAAATCAAATAGAACGATGAAAGAGACGCACAAAAGCACGCAAAAAGATCTCTAACTAGTAAAATTTTGAAACATGTTCTCTAAAACTACCATTTGAACCACCAAAGATAACCATTTTGACAATATAATCTCCGGAATAGGGAATGTCAATGCAAAAGAATTCAAAATACTAAATCTTAAATTTTATACTTTTCAATATGCTCTCATTTTACCTCATTCCATATGTCTCCTCCTAAAATCCATCTGAAATTTTCTTTAGAAAACTTTTAACTTGCATAGCATGAAAGGAATGGGCTTCGGAAGCAGATATTGTATTGAATTTTCTCCGTTCAGAGTTCCAAACGTACAGTACATGCACGTTTTCTGACATGGCTCTGCGAATTTCAGATGAATGATTGTACTATTACTTTTATTTTTCCTGCAAATATCAAGGGTGAACGTTATATGTCACGTGGACTGGCATTTTCTATCGAATTCTGCTTTTAAATTATCATTCTAGGTTTTGGAGAAGGGCAAAAGGTCATATTGGGTCTTACATTCATCAAACTTTATCTAATTTTATAAATCTTACAAACCCACGAAAAGTACAATTCAAATTATTCGTGATTTTATCTTTCGTTTTATAAACGGGTTTTTATTTATTTTACTTTATCATATCAAAATCGATTATGCTTAACCTTTTAACCCCTTAACTACCATTGGCGTATATATACGTTTTGCTCAGTCAGTGCGTTAAATGCCCTGGACGTATATATACGTCTTTCCAAAATGCAATCCTTTTCTTTACGCTGCTATCAGTAAAGATACTCCGAAGTCCTTGGAATGCTATTAAATGTTCTTGACAGTGCTACAGAAGGATTGTCTTATTTCAGAGAAAAATTTTCTGATTTGCGCCTTTTCTTTCCTTTCCAATACACAGCAAACGTGCGCCTATGTGAAAAATGATGGCACTGGGATTACTGCCGAAAAAATAACTCGATTCGCTACCCAGTGCCAACGTTTTTCACATAGGCGCTCGTATGCGGTGTATTGGAGGGAAAAGAAAATGCTTAAATAAGCAAATGTTTCTCTGAAATAAGCAAATGCTTCACAAACCATGCCCAGATCATTTCATTGCACTCCAAAGCCTTCAGAATAATTTTGCCGAAAGCAGCGCCAAGAAAATTGATGTATTTTGGAAAGACGTATATACACGTATGGGGCATTTAATACACTGATTAAAAGAGACATATATACGTCAGTAGCACTTAAAGGGTTAAGAAACTATTGAAGCCTATTAAAATTTAGTACAGAGATAGAAGAGTGTGTAAAATATAAAATTACTATGAACTAATTAAGCATGAAAAGGTTTTTATTGAATATCTTATTTGAAATCTTATTTATCACAAAAAAAGTTAATAATTTAATTTATTTGCTGTATTAAAAGTGGTAAAACAGCGAATGACATAAAGCAATTTATAAATGTAGTATTAAGACAGATACCTAAGTTGCTGGTCGCCAGATACTAGAGCCTAGAGATCAATGTCACGGACTTGTAGCTGGAGTGTGCCACGAGTAATATAAGAAGAGTTTCTTACGTTCATTTCTAAGAGATTTCACTCTGAAGTCGTGATCCCAAAATTTGTGGATTACTCTTAGAAAACTCCGAATCCCAGAAAATATCCTTCAATTCTGGTTCAGTAATGAGATCAGGTTGTCGATGAACCAGTGGCGTAACGGAGAATATTAGCCTCCCCCCCCCCTTGCAAAATCAGTTTTTAACTTTAATCTTTTATAAACTGGTTAAATGTGTACTTAACGTCAGACAGGCTTTGAGGCTCCTTAAAATCCTGGGACCTCCAATGATTGTGACTAACTAAATCAGCTGGCTACATTTCAACATCTTTGATAGATGCTGGTGGTCCCATCTGTGGCTCAAACTTTTCCAGATACTGCAGGATACTTTTCAACATCCTTGATAGATATTCGTGGTGCCAGCTGTGGATCAAACGTTTCCACACAGGTCCATTTCTGGTTGTAGAGTAAAAGTTTTTGAGGCCACTGGAATTGTGTCACAGATTCGGTGTGATGAGTTGGTGTTACAGCTGAAGGCATATTTGTATAGGGAACTGTCTGCTTACTTTTGCTACAGAACCCAATGGTGGGACTGATACTAAAATAACAGTCTGTGTGATGAAATCAAGATCACATGAAACCATGGGCATAGTAAAAGGCATTGATTTATATCAAAGAAAACAATCGAAGTAGGAGGAAAACTCATAATACGTTTTCTTCTTAAAGAGGGTATAACTCTGTATTTATTTCCCCTTTTAACCAGCAAGTGTAAATAAAGACGTCATATATTTTTTTGCATTCAGCTCCATGGGTCCTCACTGAGTTTTGATTATATGAAACGTAAATAAATGAGTGATGTCCAAGTACGTTTTCTGAGCGGCATATGTAAATGAAATGGAGCAACTCAATATTTTGTACAACTATTTAATGACTTCAAAATATATATCAATAAATTGAAAAAAAGAAGAATGAGAGAAAAATAACTTAAAAAAGATCCACATTAGCAACAGCAAATAAAAACACCAGCTACCACATTTAAAATTAATTTTCTGCTGAAGATATGTTAAAATTTTTTTTTAAAAAATCATGAACATAACTTTCTTTAAGGTATCCGACTACGTTCGGAATCGTGATTTTCAAAAAGTGCATAAATGGATCATTTTATGATATTTAGTGTCACTTAGATCAGAATACATGTATAAAATTGTTTTATAGGAACATTTTGACAAAAAAAAAATTATTTAAATATAATATTTCGGCAAAAAATTAACTTAGAATAACCTTTTTTCAAAATGTTCTCCTCTTATAAAAAATGCTTCTAAAATAATATTATTTTGCTTATATAAAACCAAGACATCTGCAGAGAGTCTGAACTATTTTTTTTGAAAAATTCATATTATTTGCAAAGTTACAACCCATTGAAATAATTATCAGCGTTTTTTTTTTTTTTTAATTTCTCCCCTCTGTTGTCATAAAACATGGATAAACCCACTTCCAACTTATATAATTCAAAAATTCTAGTTGATCCTCTGTACAGATGTCTGAGATATATACAGGCAAAATATTATTATAACAGAAGCATTTTTCATAAAAGGAGAATGTTTTGAAAATGGGTCATTCTATGTGCATTTCTGTCAAAATATTGTACTTAAATAATTTTTTATTGTAATACACACAATTCTTAAAACAATTTTATATACGTTTTCTAATCCAAGTGACACTAAATACCATAAATGTTATCCATTTATACGCTTTTGCAAAATCACGGTTCCGAACGTAGTCGGATACCTTAAACTCACTGAATCGTTGTACATATTTGCATACTGGAAATTTGAAAATTAAATTTCCAACTATGGCATAAATGTAATATATATCAAATTGTAACACTATGCTTTTTTCCTCATTTAGCTCCCTTATCTGTTCATCTTCGACCACCTTATCAAGTCTTAAATATTGGCCAAGAAGCGACCTTCAATTGCAACGTAACAGGTTACCCTGTTCATACTGTATCGTGGAAGAAAGACCAGCGCCAACTGACACCATCAAGTCGCGTTCGACTTCTTTCCAGAGACGTTTTGCACATATCTTCTGTCCGTAGAGAAGACCGAGGCATGTACCAGTGTTTCGTGTTCAACGACCTTGAAGGAGCCCAAGGAACTGCAGAACTCAAAATTTCAGGTACTTATATGAGTAGAAATCGCTTAGAAATTTAATCACGTTTTCTTCCTAATGTGCGCTGTATACCTAAAATAGTAAAGTTTTGTTATTTGCTGTCTTTCTTGGTGCTACAGTTTTAATAACCAATTATACATATACAGTAGAACCTCTATATAACGAACTTCTATTTTGCGAATTTTTCTATATAGCGAACTATTTCCTAGAACCTTGAACATTTCAGGATTTTCTTCGTAAAATAACCTCTCTATGGCAAAGTGCATTTTCTACAGAACGAACTTTTTTTTTGTGATTCAATTTTTGTTCTCCCTCTTTTTAAAGTATTTCTGAAAAAATTTTAAGTTATTCTCTCTTTAACATATTTTATGGTAATCATAAATTTTGAACTGGTTTTATTAGATCCTAACTCGCCAAGAGCAATAGTTCTGGATGTTTCATCCAAGAAGTGCAACCTTTAAATCCCCCATTGCCTAGTTCACTAGAAACTTCTTCGATATCCTCTTTCACCCTCAATGGAGTTGTCCCGTGTCTCCGTGTTCTAATTACAAAATAATGCATGTTTAATGTTACTTGTATGCTTTAAATTATAAAATGTCCATAAAAATTCCTTTCATTTTAGTATAAAATTATTTTCTTAATATTGAAAATACGGAGAATTCTTCGACATTCTTTTTTCTTGTTTTCTTTGCAGTTTTTCTTTCTTTTTTGATGAGTAAGTTATATAAAATAAACATATATAATTTTTTTAAAAAGGTGTTAATAATTACTTTTTTAATATATAGTGTTTATGAATTTAAGATTTGTTTTATGTGGTTTATAAAGAATATTAAAAGATGAACCTCTATTTAACGAATTTTCCATATAACGAACTTTTTTCCGGGATTTAGCGACTTAGTTATATAGAGGTCCGACTGTATATATATGTATATGATATCAGTTCAATATGATAATCTAACTTCTTAAAATAATAAAAGTAATAAAGTAATTAAGTAATACAGGAAAAATTAAGATAGCTACAGTCATAATTAAGGTATACAAATGCGTTGAAATGATTAAATTCTGTCAAAACAAACATTTTTTTATTTTTTGTTTTATTGAATATAGATATCTTTTCGCTTTACAAAACATACTTTATTTCATTTCTACTTTACCTATGTGACGTCTCTCGCGTTCTTCTTCTAACATAACTCCTAAGTTCTTTGACGGCCACGATTAATGGCAAAACTTTTCCAACCCAATACCAAGAAGAGAAGCGGATCGAATATGCAAATGAGATATACTTTAAAAGGATAGAAAGTTTGGTGAGATAGAACGGCAAGCCTAGAGATAACTTAGTGCGGAATTGTTAGGAATAAAGGTTAGACGTCCTACAGCTCTGGAAGAAGGATACGCTCATCGCCATTAATAATTAGGATTAAGAAAGCTTGTGTAATCTCTCCTACAATTAACATAATAGGAATTACTTCAACCTAGGAAGGAAGGTGACTCTATAAAAGGTAATATTTGGTATAGGAAGTTAGATTAGACAGTTAATTAAATATAATTAAGATAAGTGTTCTAGTTGTGCGATCTGACTTGAATTTAAAGTTTAATTGTTGGCTCATTTTCACTTTAAGAAAGTTGTTAATTAGAATTAAGTAATTTAAGTTATTCTTAATAAAAGTTGTGTTAAGATTCCAAAATGTCTCATCATTTAGATAATCCCACACCTCTAGCTTACGCGAATCACCCCAGACATAGTCATCACAGGATGGCTATGTCTCACCTAGAGGCCATGTTTCAATCAATTTTACAAAATTAGAATAACCGGAAGTGGACCTTTCATCTACCAGAAGGAAATATTTAAATTGTTTAAAATCTATTATGTCGGGTCTTATAATTCAAAAAATATTAGAAATGTGTTTCTATAAAACTTTTTGAACCTGATATTTATATTACTTCCTAGAGAATGTACTAAAATATTTCTTATTGTCTGACTACTTTTTGAGTTACTGCCTGTTGTTTAATTAATGGTCTCATAAGGAATGTCACATTTCTTATAATATTTAATCGATGAGCTCTACAATTTTAAAATTTCAGTAAAACATTAAAATTTTAGTGCATTATACATAAATACATCTAATTTGGTTTAATAATATTTTAACTGATATTAATTAATTATTTTTTCTTTAGTTGCTTTGAAGTTCGTCAAAAATTTTGCTAAAGTTTCCCTTATAACTGTGAATTTTGTAAAAAATTTAGACATTTTTTTTAAAAAATATTATGTTAGTTAAATATTAGTAATTATTGGTTTTGATTCCTAAGAAACACATTATAATGTTTCAGAATGATATATTTTTTTTTAAAAAAAAAGTACTCCGAACGTGTTCGGATACCTTAAGACTACAATAAGCTATTTTAATAATTTGGAAAAATATGATTTGTGTATATAAATTAGTGTTTTATGTGCAATATGTGTCATTTTATTTAGAATAGAATAAAACACAAAACAAAATTTTTAAAATATTTTTTTCAATTACAAATACACCTATATACCCATCTTTCTATTAAATATTATTACCTATAAAGTTATATTTTTGCCTGAAATTAACCTTTTAGTTTACGGAGTTCATTATCCCCAAAATTTGTCTTTGAATCTGAAAAGCTAAATTATCTCATAATTCATTTAAGTATATAAAAAGTTTTGTTATATATATAATAATAATGATTCAGTAAGAGAAGAAAGTACAGGAGCTTCATATTATAAATGTATAAGCTTTAATACAAAATGAAATAAACCATAGAATTTTTTTGTCGAAGTCGTCTTTATTAATCAGTTGCGATAAGACTAATGATTTATCCACGCACAAATGACAATAGGAACAGAAAATAAATGATCCAGTAGCAAAACAATCCAGACTTAATTGCATAAATTTAAACTCTTCTCTCCCCAAAACCAACATCAATTCAAAAATACATAATTATCTTCATTCCCAAAACAACTCAACTCTTCCCTTAGTCTCGTTTTCTAGAACAATGCAATCAATTTCTTTCTGCACCCATAAAATAACAAATATTTATCTAATTTAAGAAAATATATGAAGTAGAGAGGATGAGAAGAGAGATTTCATTTATTTCAAAACACAACTTGTATTATTTTTTCTTTCTTAACTTCAATTACGAATCAATCCAGTCGAACTTAATCCCCAAGATTCTAATTCCTCATTTTCCATTTTTCTTTCCTCTTACATTTTCTTGATTCGGCAACGCAATTATTCCGTAGCTTGTAGTCCTAGGATGCAGAATAATAATAATCCGCCTCTTCGCCTTTCTATGTAAAAGTCACTTTATTAGGCACCATATTTTAGTCCGGTTGAAAGCTTCTTGATTATTAGGAAGAGGCAGATGTCTGAGGGTTCAAAAGGATTTATCAGCAGTGAATCAAACGCGCCGTTAGTCATTACGTTTTCAATTTAGGGAAAACCTTGTTAAAGAAGTTTCCCTCCCTCAGCATATTGGGGAAAAGTTTCCCCTCTAAAAGAGAACTTGAAGGCATTAATTTGTTTCAAAGAATAATCTCTGGCTTTAAGTGGCTACTGACTTTTCTTGTATTCGGTAGGATTGGTGGGGCGCACAGGGGGGGGGGGAATTCTTTTACTAATCTTATTCATTTGATGAGTCGCAGAGAGACTGAAAGTATAAAGAAATTAGGAATTCTTTAATCACTAAAGAGAGAATAATTGTATAACCGAAACGAAGGAGAAAAAAAAAATTCGAACGTATCCTGGAGTCTTCACCCGATTATTAGTCTCAAAGACTTGTACTTAAATATATCATTTGATTAGTAAAAGAAACAAACTTTAAATTATCAAGAGAAAAATAAGATTATTTCTTTCAAGTAATTGAAATGCGTATTTGGTGCTTGATATAGCTATTAGTTGTTTGTATAAATTTTCGAGGATAAAGCATACTTCAAAATTATACCTGATTATTTTGTGAAAAGTCGACTGGGTGGCGTGGTTGGTTTGTCACTGACCTTCTGTACCCAAGGCTGTGGGTTCGATCCCGGCCTAAGTCGTTGGATTTTCATGATGCAGAAAATTGACAGCTGTCATTTCGTGTGATTATATGGCTTGTAAAAGATCCCTAGGAGGTGCTCTAGGCAAAATTAAGTCCTAGTAGTCCAAAATTAAGTCCTAAGGTTCGCATCGTCTTAGTTCAGGTGCCTCCCTCTAGGGAGGAAACTGGGTGTCAAAATTACCTGTGACGATTGGTATCCACCAATATGGGACAGCATTAAAAAGAGATAACAGCTTTCGATGATGTACTAGGTAGATTGATGAACTCTTTTAATAACTGTTCATAATCTACCATTAGAAATAAAAATAAAATGTGTGAAAAAAACCTGACGATATTTTTATTTATTTGTAAGAAAATTACCAGATATTCTTCGATAACCTCTTAGTCTAAGGTCTTCATTTACTATACGACACGTTTTTTTTTCTTCTTTTTTTAAATGGTCATCTGTTTAGCAAGCCTTGATACCTTAACTGGTTTGCGCGTATTGCGTACAGTTTACTAAAAGCTGGCCGTAACCAGTTTGCCGGAGCATTTTCTTTGTGGTCTAGCTGGAAATTTTTCATTGCAAGCAGAAATTTATATTCTTGAAAATATTTGAGAAAGAAGAGGGAATAGAAAGGCATTCTGAAATTTGTTGCTTGAGAAGAAATGAAAGTGGAAAGATAATCCAAATGCCGATATTACCTGTGTCTCCATTGCACTGTAAGACTCAGTATTACGCCATGCTCTAAATTCTGTGAGCATATATATATGCACACACAAAATCCTCAACTATTTCAAAAAGAGATACGAATATGAAATATTTCTACAAGTATGAGAGAAATTATTTTGATAATGAAACATTCTTATTAGCATGCAGTTTGTACTTATAAAACGGAAACATTTAGTGGGGTTTGTGTTCAACAGTTATAAAATAAACAAGTAATATGAAAAAAAATTAAGCCAATTTCTACTTTAAATGGATCAATAGAAAGTATTTTATCAATGGTTGGAAATTTGAACGATATATAAGTATATATATATATGTATATATATATATATATATATATATATATATATATATATATATATATATATATATATATATATATATATATATAGGGAGAGAGGGAACTAATAGTAGAGGAATGGAAAAAAAGATCATGATTTGTCTGCTTTGTTGTAACAATGCACACCCGGTTTGGATAATTTGGCTAAAAAAGAGGCTTTCAACGCACGCCAACTTTTATCATTGTTGTGACAGTTTCATTGTTACAACAATGGAGACGAATCTAAGTTGGCGTCGAAACACGTAATTAATTAAATTTAATTTGATTATTGAATTAGTATTTGAAAAACTGTAAAAGTGTCATCCAATACAAGTTTAAAAAATATATTTGAACTAAATTGGGTGAATAGAAATTATTTTTTTAAAGATTGAAACTTTGAACAAGATGAATAAGTATATAAATAAATATATGTA
Source organism: Trichonephila inaurata madagascariensis (assembly GCA_019973955.1). NCBI lineage: Eukaryota > Metazoa > Arthropoda > Arachnida > Araneae > Nephilidae > Trichonephila > Trichonephila inaurata. Next base: position 122,875 of record BMAV01018609.1, on the reverse strand, counting down.
GAAAGAGAGTGAGCTAATAGTAGGAATTTAAACACAGTTATAGAAAATAAAAAAAATAAAAAATGTGCATATTCTTTGAACATCTTGAGCAAAAAAAATTGACCGCTTCAAGGATTAAGAATCTCCAAATGTCTCTTCTTCTTTTTTCTTTTCTTTTTTCTTTTTTTGATGGAGAGGACTAACTGCTCTTCACATGTTCAATGTACTGAGTTGAAGCTTTGACTAATTTAGAACAAGACATACGTGAAAGACTGCAATCATTTGGAAAATATTGCAGACGATCTGTAACGAAGAAATTTAAAATCGCCCAGTGTGTTTAAATCGCAGCCAACAAACTGAAATATTTTATCAGGAAGTTTGGCAAAACTAGGCACTTGTACATCGTATTATTAACGAGTGGATAATCATATTTACTAGGTCTATGAAAATGGCAACGACGGCATACATGTTACGTAAATCTATAAGTTCAATACACAGCTCAACAATATACAGACAGTATTTTCTCTATGGAATCACTCGTTAAGTACGCTGCTAATGAACATTTTATGTTTTGGTTAATGTGTTATTTTTTTCTGTTTGTGCCTCACACAACACGGATATTCCACCCATATATTCCTCTACAAAAATGATTTGTTTTAGTGAGCTCTACCTCCTCTCAAAGTTTGTCCCATGATTTTAGAATCACCCTGCATAATTTATGAATATATGAACCCCACTGGCATGCATTTCCATTTCATTCATAAGCTTCAAGTAAAGTTTTAAAAAAATGCACATTCAAGGCAATTTGTTTAGCTAAATTTATGTTGTACATTTGTTACGAGTAGCTTTGTATTTGTACTGTTATTGTAATAGTGAAAAATGCGCTTTTTGCACAATGATTTCCCTCGTCGAGGATAGAGAATTATAGAAATATTTCACTCTTTCTTCTCAATCGAGACAAAATGTTCGCACAAGGGATACTCATGAGGCAACGGATACTAAATAAAATATAATTTTTTAAAAAATCACATAAAAGTATTGAACAAAACACTTTTTAAAGGAATATTTTCTTAAATTTAATTTACGTAATAATAATTGAAAATTCAACCAACTCTTTTTTTACTTTTAAAGTGCTCTATCATATTAATAATTGGCACTACAAAATAGTTTGATCCCCTCCTCCAAACCAAACTTCGAAGAATTTTTCTAAAAGAAAACTCTGCTATATTATTAAAGTATGCATTATTAACACCTTATGGTTTACAAAAAGAAGACAAGGAAAATAGAGTACAGAGCATCATTTTAATAAATAATATTATACGTGATCCATCAAGACTTTACTTGGGTGATCTTACAGTTCTCAAAATGTTTCATTAAAAGTAATGCTAGTATTCTTTGAAGCGCGGGGGAAAATGTTTTGCACTAATATTTAATAAGCTTTTGCTTCACTAACTGCATAAAATTTGACAGTTTATTTTATTTAAAGCTATCAATAAAATTTGCTTTTTTTTTGCAAAGATTACTTGCCAAAGTTTTACGGTTAAATAATTGAACGTGCGAGAAATTTTTAACGTGCCTACAGGCAAACTATTGGCAATGAAATATTTTTGTTATCAAAACTTTACTTGATCAGTGCTTAATATTAAAAGTAAATTGATTCTGAAGTAATTTTTTCTTTTAAAAAAAAGAATGAATACTTTTAAAATTATGTATGATATTCAGGTATGTTGAAGAAACTATATGGAGTTCTTGAGTGTTGGTTAAACGACTTAAAAGTATTCTGGAAACTATTTAAATGCTTTCAAGTCACCGGTTTTATTTTTTACGTTTATTGAGTAATAGGATATATGAAATTTCAAC
>BMAV01018609.1:105987-116036 GCA_019973955.1 Trichonephila inaurata madagascariensis | reverse complement strand
GGTTTTAATACGTCATAGTTCTAAAACCCTTACGTATTTGAAATCTATTTATGCTGCCCAGTTTTCATTAAATTCTCTATAACACTCAATAAAGCACTAATTTTCATGTTGTCTTCAGATTATCAATTTAAATTACAAAGACACTCTGTAATCTTTAATGCATGTGAATAAATTAATAGAAGAATAATCGCTGCTTTTAAATGAGCATAATGCATTATCAATAAATTACCACAGTTTGAACTCTTCAATAACTATCCGTATGACACTAATCTATTATAAGCAGCAACTAGTAGACGGAAAATTTTATTATTCTAAACACTCTTGGACTTCTAAAGAAGAATCCATAATTTTAGTCGACGTGGAATTACCAGTCGATCTTACTAAATGGACCCATAAAATAGCGGAAGATTCAAAGTTCGCTGAAGTATTCTAAAAGCCAACGCTCGTTAAAATTTCGATTCTGTCCTTTTTTTTTCCGGGTGCAGAACATTCGAGAAAACTGGATTTTCATTGATGCCAAATTAGATCTCTGAAATAACGCCTTACTGAAGCGAGTAGAAGTTTAAAAGATTTTATTAGTTCCTGATGCTAAGAGATTCGACAGGCTAAACTGAATTTCGAAGAATCTTTTCGATAAATTTTAAGTGCCCAGATTTGTTCGAGTGGGAATCGCTTCTTGTACCGAGTTGCTGGAGGGTAAACTTTAAAGAGTATTTTTATTCAAATTTCAAGTAAAGCATTAAAAAGGTAAAAGTTTATTTCTTTTGGAAATTGAATCGTTAAATGTCATTTATTTACTTTTGCTGTTGAAGCGGAGACTCAAATACACTTTTTTTTAAAACTCGTTACTTTTTTATCCCGTTTTAATGCCGAAAGTTTAATACCGAGAAAAGAGAGTTTAATTTGTTAATAGTTAATAATGTCTAGTAAGTTTTAAATTAACTCCTTTGGAACGAAATTTTAACTAGCATTTATTGCTGGAAAGAAGAGTTGAAATTGTTATGGGTAAGTGTGAAGCTACAAACTAAGAATTAACATTTTCTGAACATTAACTTACACCAATGCTTCTAAAACTTTCGATACTTGCGACCCAATATTCAATCACAATTTTCATCCCGCCCTCCTCCACACAACAGCAATCCATTGAATTCTACAATACTGTACTTCGACGTGATACAGGTACAATACCACTTTAAACTTTTGAGTGCCACCGGCGTATATAAACGTCTCGCTCAAACAAAGCGTTAATAGCCCCGGACGTATATATACGTCCTTCCTAAGTACAATAATTTCTGTGCACTGCTATCCATAAAACTATTCTTTAGGCTTTGGAATGAAATAAAAGTACTGTGACATGTTTGCGAAAGATTTACTTATTTAAGAGAATTTGTTTATTCATTCTTTTTCTTCCTCCTTCCCCCCAACGCATCACATACACTCACCTACGTGAATCGCGTAACTTTTAATCGGAAGTTAAGGCATTAATTATAAACTGTACAAATGATCGAGATAAGAGTTAATTTTTGTATAAAATTTTATATATGACAAGCCCATGGGGTCACAGGTAATTATTAAACTTGTTCTTAACTTAGTATTGTTAAATTAACTATAAAATATATTGTGCAGTACTGATACATTTATAAGTACATTACATCAGTGTAAATGTGCATTTTATTTTTTTTATGTAAAACTGTATTTTGTTTGTTTACTTTCAGTAAATTAATTAATTTTTTAACTAATCTTTTGTTTTTTACTTTTCAATATGCTCGCACCCTCTTTATAGAGTTATCACGCACCTCTAGGGGGGCGCGCCCCCCACACACACACAGTTTGAGAAACACTGACTTACACTATAAGATCTAGTAACAGAATACTTAAAACTATATTAATAAGATAAAAATATAAATATTTCCACTATATCCTCAACGAATAGTAGTGTATCTGCTTAGTGAATTCGTAAATAAATTTGTGTGTGTATGTGTGTGAGATCTTTAGATAAGATACCTTTTCTTTAAAATGGGCTCGGAACAGCTACTACTTTTTTCTCAATAGCATTTCACGCAAAATTATAAACAGAAAGGGGATAGGTTGACCATGAAACTGGTTAAATCCAACTTTTATATAAATTAAATTAAAAGCTGCCTTTGGTCACCCCATTGCTTTCAATACCACAGAATCCACCTTTTTAAAGTTTACAATATATGTGTAGGATTATTTTATCTTTAATGTTGAAGTCATTTCAGTCTTTCTTGTAGAGGTTGTCCAATATATATATATATATATATATAAGAATTTTATGCAAGATATTATTGGAAACATAACCTTATGCAAATTACTGCCAATATTTTTAAAACAAATCTTTTGGAAATTAAAAATATTTTGCGGTCATTTATGGAGATAATAGATCAAATAATGCAAAATAATTATGGTACAGTAAAAGCTAATAAAGTCTGTGATTTTATTGATAAATATCATTATGTATAGATTATGTTAAACATCATAAAATTTATTAGTTATTAAAATAAGGATTTTGTAAAAAAAAAAATCCTCTTTTAAGTGTGCGCTTTTAAATTTAAAAATATATATATAAAAATACAGATATTGTTAAAATTTCTAAGAAACATACAAGTAAAGTTTTTTTTTAAAAAAATAATTCTTTCAATGAAAAGGATTTTTTCCCCTGATCAAATGTAAGATTCATGCAAAAGCTATAGTTTTGTATATGTTATTGATGTAATTACCAAACACAATTAGAGCAGTACTTCTCAAATTTTCACTGTTTGCGACCCAATATTTAATCGCAATTTTCATCCACCCCCTCTCCAGACAACAACAATGTTTTGAATTAAAAAACACTATACTTTGACGCTAAAGCTATAACATGAATTTAACCTCTTGAGTGCCACCGACGTATATAAATGTCTTGCTCAACTAAAACGATAATTGCCCCTGTCGTATATATATGTCTTTCCGAAGTACGATCCTTTCTGTGTTGTACTATCCATGAAATTATTCCGAAGGCTTTGGAAGGCAATAAAAATAGATTGACAGTGTTTGCGAAAGGTTTACTAATTTCATAGCATTATTTTGCTTATTTTTATTCCTCTTCTCCTCAATACGTCACATACGCTTTGCCTAGGAGGAAAACGGTGGCATTGAGGAGCGATTTGCGTAACTTTTAACCGGCAGCTCTAAGAGATTTATTATAAACCATACAAATTATCAACATAAATGTTAATTTTTTGATATAATTTTTTATATGACAATACCATGGGGTCACTGGTAATTATTAAACTTGTTCTTAAATTAGTATTGTTAAATTAATTATAAAATACATTGTGCAATATTGATTCATTTATAAAAGTATTATATAAGTGTAAATGTGTATTTAATTTCTTTATTATGTCAGAACGTATTGTTTTTGTTTGCTTTCCATAAATTAATAATTTTCTTAAACAACCTTTTGTCTTCGAGTTTTCAATATGTTTGGGCTCCCCTCGTAGGGTTATCAAGCCTCCCTAAGCCCACAGTTTGAGAAACGCTGAATTAGAGTTAACAGAAAGTGTTCGAAGAATTAAAATCATATGACTTAAAAAACCTACATTTACTCAACTTATATCGGATAGATATCATCTAGAAAAAAGTACTGAATATTTTATATATATATATATACATCATCTAAAGAATTCTATCAAATAAATTTAAAGCAAACACTTTTAATGCAATTATTCATGGAATAATCCATAAAGATAGATTTTTTCAACGAAGAGTTAATATTTTCCCTTAAAAACTTTTTTATTCGCAATACGTATCAGATCTAGTTTTTTTAGTAACACAATGCGAATATGAAAATTAAAAAAAAAATACTAAAAAAACCTTTTTATTGAAAACAGGTAAGATATAGTAAATGTCTATGATATTTATTTGAATAAATGTTGTTTTTATCACACTGACAAAATTATGCTTCTGATACATTTGCTTCTTATGTTTTAATATTACAAGTTATCTTAATCATTTATATCCCAGTCATCAATTATCTAATTGTCAAATAGTACTAGACAAGATCGGTTATTGATGATGATTGATATTTGGTATTCCTTCAGAGCTCTATATAATGCAAGAATCTTTCTTAAATAGGGAAATGAATTATAATGGAAGCAATACATTGTCATTTATTGTATGCTCACCATTTCACTTCTTATGGCAAATTATGTTGAATGTTTTGAATTCTATATCATTAAGATATCTGAATACATTCCGAACCAAGAATTTGAAAAATTGTATAAATGAGTAACGCTTTTTGAATTTTAGTTTCACTTTGATTAGAATATACATATAAAATTATTTTAAGAATATTATTACAACAAAAAAATTATAAATGTAATTTTGGGGCAAAAAATGAAGGAGAAAATGATGTATTCAAAATATTTTCCTTTTAAGGAAAATATTAGTCCTTATATATTTAAATATTTATTCCTTTTTCTGTAATAATAATATTTATACACACATATATATATATATACATCGCAGGGAAATTATTAAATTAGGGATTTCATCAAATCCCTAAGAGAGATGATCAATTCACGCAAGATGTTAAAATAAGAACTGTAAGGTGATTTCCCTAAGGAAAGTAAGTGATTTGATCAAATCTCTAACCTGTTTCAGTTAAATGATGGAATAAATTGTCAAGAGTTTAAAAGAGTTCATTACGGTGCATTATTAAAAGCAGAGTAAAAATAACAACAATTATCAGTGAATTACAAATTATATATTCGAAATTAATTAACAAAATAATTAGATAATAAAGCTGGTATTTTAGTAAAAATTATATTTTTAGTAGAATTTTAAACATTTTTTTTTAAATTATAAATTAATGTAGTACTTCAGAAATATCCTGCTATATTTGTAACACCTTTATTCAGTTATTATTTCCTTTTTTAAACTAGCTTTTTTTTTATCTATAAAGAGGGCGTGGTCAAATTCTCTAATTTCTTTGTTTACTTTTTTCAATTAAAGTTTTATCCATTTACTAATTTTCAGGCATACAAAAATGATATATCAATCGGAAAATAGTAATGCAAAGAATATATCTAAATAAAATTTTAAAAAATTATATGTAGGTAATTTTTTTTTTGTGCGTCACGTCATAAGCTTGGCGCTGCCTGGCACAGACGAGGAGAGGGATTAGGGAAAGTGAGTGGCAAATCAAGCGAAAACAGATCTCTACAAATGTTGACTTGTTCATTTCATCCTTTCACTAAAACAGTTCGGGTATTGGATCAATTCAATTACTTACAACAGAGAAATGACCTCAAAGAGACGTTATTTTAACATCTTGCGTGAATTTATCATCTCCCTTATAGCTTTGATGAAATCCTTAATTTCTTCATTTTCCTGCGACATATACATAGTTAAGACATTTGTTCAGAGCTTATACAAGAATTTTTGAACAATTCTCACTATTTCTGAAGTTACGATCAATTGAAAAAAATAACCAGTGTTTTCTGTTAAAATTTAACTACTTTGATACACTAAAATAGAATAAATCCACTTCTAAATAGCATATTTTAAAATTACTTGTTCAGGCTCTGCCTTAGATATATATATAAGCGAATTATGTTTATTCTAGAATGATTGTCCATTAAAGAAGTATGTTTTGAGTATGTTTCTTTCTTTATTTTTTGCCAAAAAATTGCATTTAAATAATTGTTTACTGTAATACTATTTTTATAACGTGTTTATATGTATATATTTTAACTCAAATATAACACTGAATAAAACCAAATTATTCATTTCTGCGCTTTTTCAAAATCACGTTTCCGAATGTAGTCGGATACCATTAAACATGTAGATTTGTAAATCGATATGTAAATGTAAAGCTCGCACTATTTACGTTATTTTTCAAAAGATTCCACTAATGAATATTACTTATTTTTCTAAAATTGTTGTTTCTAAGTGCTTCGTTACATACCATTTGCTTATCTGCTCATTAAAAAAAACATCATTCGATTTTCGAACTTTGTGCAGAGCTGACACCCCCAAACAATGGCTAGTAGGAAAAAGGTCTCTGCCCTGATGAAATTGCTAATTTATTGCGAGATTTCTGAGAATGAATCGGATGGTGGTTAGCTATCTTACTCTCATTTACTTCGAAGAATCTGAAGAAGAAACAGATATAATTGATTATATTCAAGTAAATCCTGATAAACATATTTCGCTAGGGATGGCACAGAATGGATACCGCATAATTGTAATGCTCCTGGCAGATTTGTGTCTCGAAATGTTTTGCGACAAAGCAGTGGTCCAACAAGCTTCACGAAACATAATGTTAAAGTCTGTTTCTTATGGTATAAAGAGTTATAAAATATGTTAATTATATGAAATAATATTAAAAGGTTTTAAAACTAAACCCTACTGAACAGTAGTCCTGCAATTATTTAATTATTACGATTATTTTATTTATCTTGTGTTGAGGTGTCAAAATGACATCGGTGGACGTTTAAGGGTAAAAGAAATACCGGACGTTCTAGTGTAAAAAAAAATCTTCGAAAGATTATACCAATTTGCTTAAAAAAGTGTTAAATAAAGGTGTTAAAGTAATTTTTACATAATTTGAAATATCACAGAATCACCAGTAAACTACTATGTGTTCATGGTGTGTGGAATAAATCTCAAATTCTTCATATTTTTTTTTCCAGAAAAATGAATTATGCTTCATTGTAATATCAATTATTTTAGTTCAATAATTGAAATATCCATAAGTAACTTCGAAATGTTTTGAAAACTTAAATTCTTAATGAGTTCCTTTCAGGAGGTAGTATTTATATTTAAAACTTAATTTAAAATTAATATTTAAATGAAATTAGGTATTTCTTGAGACCTTAAAAATAAAGTAATGTAGGAGACATATTTTATTTTATTATAAGAAATAGATAGTAGTAGTTGACAAGCATCCATTAAACTAGTACATGTCTAATAAGATTTATTTGAGGGGTGGAGTTTAGTTATGTTCAGTCCTGTAACTATAACTGGATTAGGGATAACCCAATTAAACTGTGTTTCGTAAAACTAATTATTGTGCTCATATCGACTAAATCTTGTCCTGTCCGATTGCTGTTGTAATAGACATAGATTATAGACATAAATATCTGTTTAAATTTAACTTGAATACTTTTCATATTATTCAAATGTATATTATATAATCTCCTATATAATTTTAGTATTTAACTGAATAAACATAGTTTATAATTATTTTAGTAAAAATAATTATATTCTTAGTGCTATGCAAAAAAAAAACAAAAAAACACGGCCTGTATTAATATAAATTTAGATCTTGAATCTTACAATTGCTTATTGTTCATTGATTCATCGTGATCTAAGAATTTTTGAATGCGTCTTTAGGTAAGTTACCTTTTCTTATAACGGATTTAAAACTTCTGTCTGATGGTTAGAACCTGGTACCTTCGGATTCGTAAGCACATAACATATCCATTATACTAAAATGAGCAAAATAGTAAGGAGGTTGTTACTGGCTTATATAGATACCACCGCCACACACTCCCCTGCCAGTGAGTGGGTGAATAGGCGAACGAACGATATCATTGTTGTGGTGAGCGTGTGAGTTGCTGTTGTTGCGTCATTTGTATTTGATGCCTTGAGAGTTGCATCATAGGGATTTGGCGTCTTTGCTGTGCTGCGTCATGCGAATTTCACGCCTTTTGTTTGCCCTTGCGGGGGATAGATGGCACCACGACTGCTGCGCAAAGGTTTGCATTGTTCTTTGTTTGTCCAGGGTCACCAATAAAGGTTAGAACCTGGTACTTTCGGAATCGTAAGCACATAACATATCTACTATACTAAAATGATCATCACAGTGCAGAGGTTGTTAATGGCTTATATAGATACCATCACCACATATCCGTTATTTTCAACATGATTTCACACGGTATTTTATACAGAAAGGAGAAAGGTTGGATAGACACAAAACTGGTTAGACCTCTTTTTTTTTTATTAGAATCGAAAGCTGTCTTCAGTCAGCATTATTTATAATACCGCAGCATCTTTTTTTTTTTTAATTTTCATTATGTGTTTGACGATTTATTATTTTAATATCCAGGCTATTTTTGCTTGTCTAGTAGAAATTTTTAAAATATATATATACAAAAGATTGTATTATTACATATATAATGAAAGTGAATTTCTTCTTTTAGTAATACTTTTAGTAGAACTTATAAGAAAATGAAATTAAAAATCAATAAAATACATCAATGCGTAATGCAAATCTTTTTTTTTTTCCTTCTACTTTCTAATCAGGAAAAAATGGCAATTGAATGTTAAATTCAAAAGTTTTGTAGGTACGCATTTTTTACATTTCGAAACTCTTTTAACTACATTATTGTAACAGTACATTTATTAAACAAGCTCGGCAGTACGAAAACTCATATTCCCTCCCTTTTTAAGTGAATGCCGAAATTTGACCTTAATACACCAAAGACCAATTGTGATAAAAAATGAAACTAAATAATCTTAAATTATTCGGAGCATGTTTAGTACTACTATCTTTTAAAATTGTTTTAGGCAGGTTTCCAATGTTATGTGAAGAAAATAAACCTCTTAAGCCAAATGCTTAGAAATGCTGTTAGCATAGAAAATATAATAAAACAATGGTTAAAGAGCCGAATGAAACGGAAAAGGTAAAATGCTACAAACAGTTATAAAATACGAAAATAATAAAAGAATACGTAAAAATATGAATAAATTTAGTTTTTTTCTTTTCTTTTTTTTTTTTTGACATTATATTGTGTAGTAAATATATTTTATTATTAGCTACTGCCGAAGAATTTGCAATTGAGCCAAAATGGAGTTTCATAATAAAAAAGAAGAAAAAAACAACATATAATTTAATGAAAAATGAAACTCAGTGTTAATACAGCTAAGTTTTTTAGGGTGTCTAATAAATTAAACTTTTATTAATAACTGTGTACATATTATACACTTAAATTTTCAAAAAAGTTTTCATAACTTTATGGGTGATCAATTCCTTTGTTACTTTTAAAGTTGTTTTTCCCATATATTTATGTTACACACCACTTAAAGCTTAAAATTTTTCAATAAAAATTTTAGTGAATCCCACACATTCGAGTAGCTTAAGGAAATCAATACATCAATGCATAAATGTTTGATTTTACCTTTTAATTTGATTTATATGTATATCTATATTTATATCTATCTCTCTCTCTCTATATATATATATATATCTTTATATGTATATATATAAATGGAATGATTTTACTTCATAGGTCACACATTTTATTGTAGGAACCTTAGCTTCAAATTAGATCATAACTTTTTAAGTCGTCCAAAGATTGAGATTTCTCAGCATTTAAAATCTACATTTTATTTATGAATAAAGATATAGAGTGGCTTCATAAAAAGCAAAACATAAACACAAGCGATTTAAATGACATTTCAGAAAATCTTTCTTTTTTTGCTCTGGAGATCTCAGAATTTAAAGGTTTCGTTAACTGGAAGCTTTTATATAATGATACGTTTACCTGTAAAGTCTTTTGTGATGTGTCAGAATACGAGGATTATGCAGAATTGCATCATCTTGTTTTAAAAACGTGAACATGGCAAATTTTAGGAGATAAAGTTGCGGTAACAATCTGAGTAAGTTCAAACATTTTCAAGCATCATGTTCAAATACATTTAAAATGAATGTTTTCAATTACAATTTTTTTTTAACTTTTCAAACAAAATTTATTTTTAAAAGTGAGATTTAAATTTTAAAAAAAATATCTATTGGAAGAATAACAATAGAAAGGCGATAAGCCATTGGACAAGATTAAGCACCTTAACACAAAAAGGCGCTATAATGACAGAAGATCCTTCTAACTTAAATAATGTTTTGATAAGAAATAGAAAAGGACTTAAATATTTTTAGCCAACCTTCTTTTTGTTTGCCTTTTGTTTGTTTTCTTTGCTTTCTCGACATCATATTCTTTACATTTACTAAGACATATAGTTGATAGGCCATGGTAGCCAAGCGG
>BMAV01018609.1:44774-79197 GCA_019973955.1 Trichonephila inaurata madagascariensis | reverse complement strand
ATTTTCAAGCTCTGATTTGAGCTTAAATTTTCTATACTCTATTGTTTTGGGTGGCAATACGCTACTTTAATTATAATTATTTAAAATTAATTGACTGAAGCTAATTATTTAAAGAATTACAGATGCAGCCACGTCGGTTTCATTTTTAACGACTTGGGTCAAAACATTAAAGGATTTTTTTTTTCTCACGTTTTACACAGCATTCAGTTGAGCTGAAATTTTATATGTACGATTGTTTTGGATGACAATACGATGCTTTAATGATAATTAGTAAAAAACTAATTGTTATTTAATATTGAAACTCTGTCATAAGTATATACATACATATGACACATGTATGTACATACATATTAAATGTAATTATTAAATAAAAAGTAGCAAAACAATTTTTTTTCCTTTTTGACATAAGTAGAAATCGTCTTTTAAAAAAAATTATATTACTTATGTAGTATATTTTTGCTGTATAAAATATATAAAAAATAAAATACAAAGTTTCATTTGGTATTACTTTATTTATATATATCAATCAGCAATGTTTGCATTTTATTCCTTTCTGACATATTTGTATATATATATATTTTAGTAGTTATGTGAATATTTTTCTAAATATTTCAGGTGGTATCTATCTTCCTCTCAATCATCGTCAAAAAATCAATCACGGAGGCAGTTTGACTGTCCAGAGTGTAGAACGTATGGCAGATGAGGGAGAGTATAGCTGTATAGTCAGAGATGCTGATGGGGAAACAGCAACCGCCTCCACTCACGTTTCTGTAGTTGGTAAGAATAAAACTTTAATTCTTGTCTGTAATAGGTTCATTTCTAATTTTTACATTAAATTTTACCAGAACTCTATAATTTTCTGGGTCTAATTCTCTTCATCTTTGATTTAAATGTATACAACCATCAAATCATTTGTTATTAACTTTATTCCTGATGTGTTTTTTAAAGAAATTTATAATTTACTGTACTTTGTAATATATCGTCGACCAATTATCAAATAAAAAGATGCCGCCACATGCCATGATTTGCAGCCAAGTGTGGAAAACTGTTCACGTGCATGTGCAATCACATAATTTTGTTCGCGTACACGATTATAGCCCTTGGTGAAATCTTTTGATTTGGCAATGCCTTTTGAATTAGCGAATTTTTTGACAATGTGTAATGCGTAAGTACCTAGTTTACTTAATGATATTTTTTAACTTGTTTGTAATTCCGCTTTAAGAGAACCAAGATGTTCTTAACCTTCAGAAAATCAATTTTTCAATTCTTACCTTAAAAAAAATGCATTTAATGCTGATTCCAATAATGTATAACATATTTATGTTTAAAGCGTATTACCCGAGTAATTGCAGTTTGAAAATATAAACAACAGCTATTGCAGTTGCAACAAATGTCTTGTATCCGGAGAAAAGTACATCTAAAAACATTCCATCCCCAAACCAGTTCTTGTTAAGATTAAAAACATAATTACAAACATGTACATAATTTTTAAAACATATATTTAGAGACTTAACTGCAAAATAACTTTTACTAAAACGTTCGCATGGTCGTACTTAGAACCCAAATGAAAGCTTCAATGAACGTGTACGGAATCAAGTTCCAAATCACACATTTGTGAGCAAAAAAAATTTGCAAATTGGTGTAATGGACGCAGTGATGTACTTTAATGAAGGTGCACATGTAAGAGCAAAAGTATTGAGAACAAAGTTACAATTTGTGAAGCCAAGCTGACAGCTCAGAATGCCAACAAAGAAGTCTAGACTATTGAAAAACAAAATAAAAAGAAGAAGGATGCTTTAGATGTATTCATGCAAGATGAATACATATCTGGAATGCCTTAAATTTCAAATTTTAGTAAGAGCTGTACCCCTTTATTTAGTTTTTTTCATATTTATCAAAATGTGTTGTTCTAGATTTTAGGTACATCCGTAGAAAAATCTATTATACTTCAGTAAAACTTGGCATGAGCAGTAATAAATAATTTAATGCTACTAATTTAATTTCTAAAATGTTAGTATTTTTATTTTTACTGCCAATTTAAAAAAAAAATTACGGTTTTTATCAAAATTTCAAAAAGTCAAGAGTAAAATATTTAAAAAAAAAACTTCTAAGTAACGAAATATAAAAATAGCTAGAGCATTTAAATAAAAGTACAATTTTGTAACTAAAACAGCATGTTATGTTGTTTTATATGTTACAAAAGAAAAAATACAGGTACCTAATCAAAACCATGTATACGAATGCACCTTTTCAAGTGTACTTTCTCAAATTCTTATATATCTAAAAATATTGCACACATTAAAAAAAATATATGTCATAGTATATTAAGAAAAATATATAGATTGTGTGACACAATTTTTTTTATTAATGGAGTCTTTTAGTTTTTGAAAATAATGTTCCTTCGAAAATCGAAATTTTGCTTGTTTTGCGTTATCGCGAACGTCCTGGTTCTCTTGAGTTCATCCCGTATAATGTTTTCGTCAAATTTCCTACTGTTATTTAAATCTGTTCACTTAAATTAGAATTTTAAGCTACAGAAACAAAAATGACTTTTTTTCTTAAACCGGTTTCAAGACATGTCTAATATTTCGAAGGATCCAGGAAACAAGTTAATGAAAAATGATTAATTTCTGACTTTTCAAAATATATTCAGCTTTAGTTTTTCTAAAAAATCAGCAATAAATACACCTTTCATTAATTTAATAAGCATTATGTCTCAAACTTTGGTACAATTAATGTCAAGACTGAAATATATTATTTATTTTTCTGTCATTATATATATATAGATATAAGAATAAAGCCATAAAAAGTGTGCTTACTCGAAAAACCGATCGATAAAACTATAATCGATGTTGCCCATCAAAGAACAGACACTTTATACAAAAACAGATATTAATGAAAAAATAAATTGCTCGCTACACATTATCAGGTATAAATGGCACCGAAATTTTCTCGATTTCATATCGAATCCAATATTGTCCCATTCCATTATTTTATACATTTTTATTCACTATAAAGACTTAAAAGGGACTAGAGTTTCAAATCAATGCGAGGGATTTTCAAAACTAAAATGAATCAAATAAAAAAAAATGAAAGCAGAAGCAAAAATTGCTTTTTATTTGTATTTTTGACCTTCTTTCCTTTTTAAAGAAGGTGTTAACTGAGGGGCTTTCACAAAAATGATAAAGTTGCATCTACAGACAAATGAAAAAAAAAATAAAGAAGAAAGTAAAAGATGAATAACTAAGCGAGAAATGATGGATTTAAGAGAGGAAATAGGAAAAAATAAATAGAATAGAGAAAAGCGCATAAAAAAAATAAAGAAAAATGGATTTTCAGAATCTTAAAGTGAAAGCATCCTGACATTTTTCCGATCAATGTTGTTGCCTTTAAATGGTTTACAGTAGAAAAATATTCTTCTGTCTAAGTCTGTTTTCTTTTAAGTTGCCCCTTATCTTCTTTTCCTTTTGCAATTGCGATTCTGCTTTGGAGTCAACTAGAATCATTCTTAAGCGTACTGTTTCCGAAATTCAGTAATGTAGAGTTGAAATACAAGGTAAAGCTCTAAGTAGCCATTTCTAGTTCGGTGTAAGAGATGGACTTTAGAAATGAACTGGACATTTTTATTTATATTCTTCAATAAGTATCTCTTTCCTTACTTTTAAAAATCTATTCGGACCTTTCGAACTTGTGATTTTTCACACTAAACCCATGTAAGTCAATGCTTAGCAATCTATCCATCTAGATAAATGACATTGTACAAGGGGAAAAAATCATTGATTTAATTTAGTACAGGGAATGATCCTGATTATTTTTAAAAAAGGATATTCATGTTGGGGTTTTTTTCGAAATAATACTTTTGTTTTTAGTACAAAATTGTCGTCATTAGTATAAACATAGTTTTACTTTTTTAATTGCGTATAAACAAAATGTACTGAATACAAATATATCAACCAAAAAAAAAATGTTTTGTTCCTCAAAAAAAATCAATATTATGGGTACTTACGTATTATCGCAACCTACTGGCGACATTACATGAAACAAAGTACATGATTGCCATATGATCAGCGCTCATGACACTTTCAAAATCGGGGTTGCCGACTTGGCGAGTTATCGTGAACTTTGGCGGTTGTTGCGATGAGTACCATTATTTGTTAAAACTGTAGATTTCATTACGTTTTTGTTAACTTCTTGTTAAATGACATAAAGCGGTTAATTTTTATTTATTCATCAATAAAGTACAGTAAGTTGTCGAATATCTTGTATTTGAACGAGCCGATGAAAATTCGTAATTTCCATTAAGAAAAATATACTTAAGCCTCAACATTTAAAATAGAAAACTACTATATGGCCACTGTTTTTTCTTACAATAAATATGCATTGGTACTATGCGTATTCAAAGTATTACAGCCACGACCTTTAACGCGTTAATTGTGCATCTAATTCACATAATTTTGCAAACAAACAAATAGTTCTAAACTTTCAAAAGCAGAGACCATTTAAATTACTATAATAATCTTAATTAATTTATCATCTATTTGCTTAGTTCAAAAAGTATACGTAAAACATATGTTCTTGTGAAAAGAAGCGATTTTTCTATAGAAATTAAAATAATATAACTAAATCATCCGTAATAGATAAAGTCCTTATTGATAAATTTAATGCTAAGAGCTGTAATTTACATGCAAATGTAGTTGCAACTGCATGAATGCATATCTATTTCTTGATTTCATATAAATCGCCATACCAAAGGAATTTTTATAAATAAATATTATACGTCACAATAAATATTGTCAAATTCCTAATCATACATATAAAGATATTTCAAGACCTAAACGGACAAAGTATATATAAATAATACCGATGTGGTCAAGACAGATAAGATAAGATAAATCCAAGAATATACATCTTGCGTTATTTATTGCGATGTAAGGCCGCATTGAACAACTTTTTATGTCCGTTGGAATATTTGTTTTTACTCTAAAACTAATCTTTTCCGTACCACCAGAGCAATTTTCAAACCATTTACTAAAACGATTTTATTGTTTGAGATCCAAAATGCCTCCTTTTTCGGCTTCTCTGCTTTAAAATCCCCCGGTCTTATCTAAATGAAACAAACCATTTGCGAAAATGTTGCTTTTTAGGCATAAAAACACTTACCATCGCAATAAAACAGTATAAGATTACTGCGATAGTTTGACCTTTTACTTTACTTATCGTTTCTCTCTAACACTGTATAGGGAATTCGTGTCAATATTTTCATCCTCTAAAAAAGAGGAACGAAGAATGATGTAGCTTGTTTTTTAGAGAAAATAAAGTATCCGACAGAGGTGGTTTATCTTTTTTTTTTTTTACTTACGGAGTAAGGTGTTGAGCAAAGAAGATCTCTGAAATATTAAAGAGCAACATGTTTCGGAGCAGTATTTTTTATTCGACAAGTTCGATCGTGCTTGTGTTTAATAATGCACCTACAAGGGAGTACGTTTCTTGTAAACAATAAAAAGCTTTACGGGAATTTTGTAAACAAAGTTCTTTATTTTTATACATGTGATAAATGCGTTTTCTTTCAAAGAAATTTTAATCATATTATCTACGCCCTATGGTATTTCCAAGTTAAAACATTAAGCAATGATTATAGGAGAAAATGTGTTTGAGGGAAAATATAGCATTTCTTAATCTGTTAAATATTTATTCTAGATATTTAACATATAAAATGATAAATTCTCAATAATATTTAAAAATGATGATCCATTTACAAGTGTGTTCTTGTGCAGTAGTAAGTGGGAGTTGAGTAATGAAATAGCAAATTTTTATCGTTTGATGTTTGTAGTATCACACTAAATAAGATTTTGTAACAAATAGTACTAAAATATTTATCCTGTAGTTTTTAATTATAATTAAATGCTTAATAAGAGAAGTAAATTCTAAAATAAATGAAATGATAGATATGCAACGCATGCTACATTTCAACTGAGTAAATGTTTATTCAAGGTATTCAATTACTTGCAACAAATTTTTTTTAACAAAATGGAGACATCGTTAATTCTTTTGTGGTTTATAGATTTATGTCGTACATTTTAAGAAAAATATGCTAAAATTAGGAACAGAAGAAGAAATCCTTATTGCCAAAACGCGAAAAAGATGGTAAAACTTTACAAAAAGTTACATAAACGGGGCCCATTTTGTACAAAAAGTTTGTGAACAAATTTTCAGTTTTTCAATTTTGATGCGTTGCTTTGCTGTTCATTTTTTAAATGACTTTCAGGATAAAATATGTTTCAATTTTTACAAAAACTAGAGTCCTTTATCTTAGTTATTACATAAAATTGCTTAAGAAAAACAGTGATTATATTCACATAAGTGACTGTAAATTTTGTAATAAAACAGTGATAGGTAAATCTGAAGGTTAAAACACTTCCTCTATTATGCAGAACATACACAAAATCTTCAGTTAATTATTTTTAAAAATTTTTGAGCAATCGCTGTCCTTATTTGAGCATTTTCAAAAAGAAACACGCATTTTGAGTGAAACGAATTTCAAAGCATGACATCTTGCTTAAAGTAGTGGAATCTGTTTTGCTAAAACACTTATGTGCTTGTTCTAGTGCAGGGATGGCAAACCATTGGCTCGCGTGCCATTGGTGGCACGCGGCACATTATTTTAGGCATGCCACCGATCAAAACGGTTTGTATTTAAGTTCAGAAACTATGTTATTGCAAGTAACTCCGAACTTGAAAAACAATTTCAAAGATAAGAATGTACATGAGAAACCAGACAAAGAAATAGTTATTGAAGAATTTATTTCCATAATTGTTTCTTCAATCAAGGAGTCTTCGGTGAGATTTTCTCAGTTCAAAGAATTGTAAGAAACGCTCTCAAGTTTAGTATGTACCCTGAGATGCGACATTATTTGATAAACTGAACTTACTCCAATTCAAAACGTTGAAAATTAGAAAATTTGAAATGCAACTGATTGATTTCTAGTCTAGTTCAATATGGATTCAAAAATTTATTGAAATATGGAAAAAAATGGAATTAATTGAAACAGAAAGATTATCAAGCAATATAAGTAAAAATGCCATCAACGAAATTTCGGAAACACGGAATTCGATACCAGACACATTTAACTGTTTTAAAAAGCTAGCTTGTGCTATTTGAACCAGATAAAAACAGTCCGTGTCCTTTATCCATTATTTTGGATAATGATATGTATTGCATTTGTGTAACCGAACTTAAAATAATAAGTAATTATTATACTAAAGGGGTTTCATTAAACCCAACCCCGAAATAACCCCTTTTAGTTTCTTTTTTAACATCCAAAGCTCTGCAAAAGTATATTTAAATAATAAATGAAACATATATAAATACTTATAACTTTTTATTAAAAAAAACATGTTAAATATTTGCCGTATAGTCCGCGTATAACACGCACCGCCGTATCACGCGCACCCATACTTTCGCGCTGCAATTTTTACTTTTTAGGTACATTCCCCGTATAACACGTACCCCCTTTTTTACGAAGGAACCTGAAATCTACGAGCGCAATGCTCTTATGTTTTCAAGCCATTTATTCGTGGTACTATTCCAAACTTTAGAAAAAAAATAGTACACTTTTAGAACTACAACCCGTTAAGTTCATAAGGAATTAAATAAACAGTACTTCGATATATGTAGCAGTCTAACCTTTTTCTTTCTTTTTTTTTTTGTGCTCATCTTTTTTTTTATTTTTAAAGTTCTCATTTTTGTATAAGTGGCCTATAACGCGCTCCTTTAAAGTTTCGACCTTATTTTTTGTGTTAAATGTGCGAGTTATACACCGGATTTTACGTTAAGTAATTTTAGAGCTGAATTTTTTTATTAAATAATTGTACTTCAGAAAAATGTTTACATTACAGTAAGAGACCCCACTTAACGCTGTTTTGTTGAGCGCTGTTTCAGTTTAACGCTGTTTTTTTTTAACTGTGGGATTCCCCGAAATTGCACGCAGCGTTAGGCTTCCCCACATCCGAAGCAGTTTATCTGTGTTTCATCTTTCCTGCGGTATTATACGAACGTACTGTTATCATTTCAAACTTTTGTTGACGTTATTGTAAGAATAAATTTAGATAATATAACGATTGATATAGTGATAAATATTATGATTTTTAGTTTTTATCTTGGGTGATAGTTAAAAACATGAAAATAAAGCTACAAGAAAAAGCATTTCACTAGAAACTAAAATGCAAGTGATTAGAAGATTAGATACTGTTGAGCGTCAATCTCACATTGGTCCTGCATTGAATTTCGCAAATTCAATAACAAGGACCATTCTTAAGAATAAAGAAAAAATACTGCTATCAGCAACTGGAACTACAACAAGTTCTGCAACTAGAATGACCCTTTCTATTAATATTACAATGTATGAAATGGATAATAGACTTTCTATATGGATTGACAACGAAATTGAATGCAATATGCCTTTAAGTCAATCTACCTTCTTGATAAAAAGACAGAAAATTGGAAATACAGAAGAGACTCAATGATCTGAAATGTAAACATACTGACTTAGAATTTCATTTATTTTTACATGTGTATTCGTTTATTATGTTTCTATATTTGTAAGAAATATATTTTTGTTTCATTGTTATGAAAAACATAATTAATAAATTTAATGGCAAAATAACTGACTAATTTTCCACCCATCTTCCCCAAACCGCATTATTTACATGGTGAGATAATCTCGTTTAACGATGTTTCATATTACGCTCTACTTTGATGGAACGTATACCCCGCGCTAAGGGGGTCTTACTGTATTTGATCTTATACATGCTTATAGAATTGCAAATTACTCAGAATCATGTATTTCATTGCTAAAATTCCATTTTTTTAAATAACTTTTGAAACTTAACTTTTTTTTAGAGTTGAAATGATTCAGATATTCCTATGTTTTTATCTTTTCAGTGTCTCCCGTCATAGATCCACACTTCTTCAGAGACAGTGTTATAACGGACGAGGGTTTGCGTACCAAATTTATGTGCGTCGTCACGAAAGGAGATCCGCCTCTTCGCTTTCATTGGTTGAAAAACGGATTGCCCTTCCTCGCACATGGTGATACCACTGTACAAACTTTCGAAGATTCTTCAATCGTGACCTTCAAAAGAGTGTCGTCGAGTGACAGAGGTCATTACACATGCATTGCAGCTAACATGGCATCTTCGACCAACTTAACAACACAACTTATTGTAAATGGTATGTAATATACGTGTTTCCTTAATGCAGTGCTTCTCAAACTTTCGATTCTTGCGACCTAATTCTCAGTCATAATTTCCATCGCGGCTCCCTTTCTCCACGCAATAACAATGTACTGAATTCAGTAATACTATGCTTTGATGCTAAAGCTACAATACGACTTTAACCTCTGAAGTGCTACTGGCGTATATAAAGTTCTCGCTCAGCGAAAGCGTTTATTGCCTCGGACGTATATACACGTTTTTCCGAAGTACGATCTTTTATGTGCACTGCTTTCCGTAGAATTATTCCGAAAGCTTTGTATTGCAAAGAAATTAACTTGACAGTGTTTGCGAAGGATTTAAGTATTTCAGAGGATTTGCTTTTTTATTCCTCTTTTATATCCCCCCCCCTCCCTTCTCCTCCAATTCATCTCATACGTCCGCCTACATGAAAAAACAGTGGCATTGGGGAGTGAACCGTATAACTTCTAATCTCGGCAATTAAGGGATTAATTATAAACAGTACAAATTATCAAGATAAGTGTTAATTTTTCTATATAATTGTATATAGGACAAGCCCATGGAGTCACACTAGTAATTATTAAACTTGCTCTAAACTTAATATTGTACAATTACTTATAAAATACATTGTGAAGTACTGGTACATTTATAAGTGTTTTATATTAGTATAAAGTATAAATGTGTATTTTATTTTTTATGATGCCAGAATGTATTTTGTTAGTTTACTTTCAGCAAATTAATATTTTTTTAAAAATAATCTTTTGTTTTCGACTTTTTAATATCCTCGCCCTCCCTTGTAGAGTTTTCACGCCCCCTAGGGGGGGCGCCCCATAGTTTGAGAAACGCTGCCTTAATGGAAACTTCAGATTTTCCTTAAAAATTTCTAATAATCCGGCATCACTCACGCGGAAAAAACGACCGAAAGTTCTCGCGCAGGTTATCTCATACCCAAGACTGCTTACATTATATTTTTGCCGTAAAATTTGTATACAAAAATTTAAAAGGAAGAAAAGTAGAAAATGCAATATGTTTATTACATTTTTCCCACGCAAATTTAGTTTTTCTGTTCTTTTTATAAGGATATTAAGTACATTGTGTATACACTCCTTTAATCTCGCCGTGAGAAAGTGCGATTTTTTCTCTGGAGCTTATTTTTTTAAAAAAATCTGTATCTTTTTAAACTAAAGATATAGGAGTAAACTTCTCTATACTTTAAATTCAAAAATTTTGGAATTTATTTTATCTTGTTGTTCCAGCAATAGTTTTTTTTTTTAAAAAAAAAAAAAGTTCATCAGAAAGTGGATAAGATGTGTACCACTTGTCTCCTTTAAAATTACGCTCTTCCCAAATGTTTTTGTGCCTCTAAATATAAAACATTTATTTTCAACAGTGTCTCCCTCTTCGATCGATTACAGTTGGGGAATCATACTTGATGTTCATCATGTGATTCTTCCTCATCATAATCCCGAAGAAAATTTCTTCATCCGAAAATATAGTTATACTAAATCTATATTAAATATTGTATCTATTAAATTACTCAAAAATATCACATTTCTTCATCATAACTACAATAATACACCGCATCACAAGGAAGATTTAAAACGGGCTCATGCTTTCAGAACTGCAACGGGGATTCACGCGCAGGGTGTGACATACCCGAAAAGGCGGTATCCAAAAATATATATTTAGAATTCACCTACAAACTAAGGTCCCTCAAAGGATATAACCTTAAAGTCAGCTACATGAGAAACTATCCATTTTCCAAAAAAGGCTTAGAAGGAGCGTTGAAAAAAGTTAAACGGTGGGTATGACACTCTGCGCGAGAAGTGCTGGGTTAAGACTGTCTTTGCTTAATCTTAAAGAATATAACCCGAGTTTGGAATATTTTTTAGGTATAAAAGTACTAAAACATTTATATTACATTCTGACTTCGCTACCCTATTCAGAAAAGCATATTTAATCATACTACTCATTTTTATATCCGAGAGTTGACCCCTTTTTCTCAGGTATGAAATTCATTTCTCAGTTTCTGTCTTATATTGTAATGCTAAATGAGCTATAACTTTGCATGTTAAAAGTGAAACATTAATTGTCCATAGAATATTTATAAATTTTTAAAACGCTAAATTATTAACAAATGTACGAAGTACAACGTAAAATAGATACATTTTCTGTTTGAAAATGGGCTCCAAGTTCAGTTCAGACTCTCATACATTTGAGGAAGACAGCCTTAAGCAAAAACAATATTTAAAAAGAATAAGCAGAAAAAAAATTATTTTTTTCCTTGAATCTATGATTGAGTGAAAAAAATCAGATTTTCACATAAAAATGCATAATTCAAGGTATTCTTTGAAAATTTTTGCTGGAAAAATTAAGGGAAAAATATTAACTTTGATGAGCTACCACGGGATTTATAATTTTTTTTATAAAAATGTCAGTACACAATTTATTATGTCGTAATTCCATTTACTTCTGAATCTTAATACATTATCTCTTTTTTTTAAATATATATCCCAACTATAATGACACGTTACTTTTATCTGGCATGAATGTAGTACCTCCAATCGAAGTAAATACCAACGAAATTATTACAAAACTCCGAATGAATAATCCCCTTTAATAATTAAAAAAAAGATTTTATTATATTTATTTATTGAAAGCCAACAGTTATTAAAAGTAATAAGTAAATTTTTTTTCATAGGATTTATATTGAAAAAAGGAGATCTAAGCGCACACAAATTAAGTACTTCATTGGAAATATATTTTGGTTTCCATATTACCGTATGCTGAATTTTATCGTGTTCCAAATAATAATATACCACAACTATTAATATTAAATAGTGCGATTAATAATAAACATTTTAATTATTTTCACAAAATAAAACATTTCGTTTCTTGTTATAGTTTTAATATCTGTACCTAATATGTTCAATCACAAATTCTTATAGCATAAAACTTACAATACTATAAATAATTATTTAACTCTAAAATAATTATTTTTAAGCCGGTACACATGATGTGATGAACATCAGAAAATATTTGAGCTTTGGAATATTTTATTTCAAGACCTTGTTTTCAATATTTTAAAATTCCCATAGTTAGTTTCAAGTTAAGTTTCTTAAACTAAATGTTCTTTTAAGTTAAAATGACATTCTTGCCTTCCAGTACAAAACACGAAAAAAATATTAAAAAAAGTATAATTATATTTCCTCAAGCGAATGTCAATCAATAAAATAATAAAGGGAATCTATAAAATAAGAGAGTAAACTTTCATCTGAAAGTATCTTATTTCAGTATTTAACCAATATTTACTCTTAATACATGGAAAACTGCACAGAAGAACATCGCTCGCAAACTATAGATTATAAAAATTTATTATAATACCATTTGCATAGAGCTACTCTTCTCAAACTTCAATTATACCTAAAGGCTCTAAGATAAGTACTGAATATATTGATCTTTCCTAGAATATATGGTTAATCAGATGCTTCAACGTAGATAGCAAGGGTTGACAGTTTAGCTCGTAGCGACGGCAAACTATAACTCCATAAAGAACAATTTAACTAGTTTGAAGTCATACTAAAGTTTTAGGATAGTTTAAAGACATTAAATAATCAATAAGTGTAACAAAATATTGTTTGCAAGCAGAATGCCAATTAATCGTAGCATGCTTAATCAATGAATAAAAACGTTTTGTAAGCAAATGTTGTGTGTGGGTGTTTTTCGGTGAAAATAAATATATAAAGATGACTTTTAAATATTTGTATGCAAAAGAGTATATGTTTAATCTAGTATTTAAATAGAAGTATTTGATAGACAATGTTTTTCAAGTCAAGGAAATTTGTGTTTGATAAAATTTGAATAAATCATACGTATCGAAACCCATTTTTATAGGCGTCCAAAATGTTTCATTGGCTCAAACTTAACGTTATATGTTTTTATGTTTATACTTGATGGCATATAGTTTATATTAAAACCGACTAATCTAAATAGCTACAAACGATTGTATAGTAATAACTATTTTCAATGAACGTCTTTGTTTTCATGTGTACAATACAATCAAAAATCACGGTACACTTTTAATTGTAAGTATTTATTTAAGTTTCAAATGCATTGACGAATCTTTGTAAACTTTGAGCATGTAAACAACATATCTATATTCCCATTTTCCAGAGAAATGTCTGTGATTTGCTCTTGTAGGGGGATCACCTAAAATGTTTTTAAAGAAAAGAAAGTTAATATTCATCAATGTATGTACCATTAGAAAAAGTAGCAACGATTTTTTTTTTTCACAAAATATTTTACTCGTTATTTTCCACGCCTGTGTATGCCTTTTCGTAAAAGAGTATTCTGTATAATCTTAAAAATATAAGCGATCCTTTAAATAATTCCATTTCTTTTCCTTACAATATTCAGAAATTGGAATCAAATTTTACCAGATATATGAGATACATGACACCGTAAAAGGAAAGCTTTCACAGAAATTTAGAATGCACGTGTTGAATGTTCTGTGAAATAGGAATACACACTTCCCTTGAAATATAATTCAATCTTAAACTAATTTTTGCTACAAAATCTGAATTAAGACTTATTTTCAGGGGATGCTTTTTTTTTAATGTATAAATAATTTATATTTTAGTCATGTTTAAGAGTTACTTTCCATTGACTCTGAGTTACTTTCCATGAGACAATGAAGCTCTGTGGAATCTTTGGAACCAATTCAATAAGAGGATCGAGTGACGGTGCTGTGAATTTTACAGAAAGCATCAGTTTAAATAAAAAACGGTTATACCTTTTACGAAATATAGACTCCAATGATGAGCATATTTTTTCACCAAAACAAGGTATAAGAAACTTTGCAGGAAAAGAAAAAAAAAATGTTTTAGCCGGCAGACTTTGTAAATGGTTCTAAGCTCTTTCTACAACAAAATAACTTCGGTTTGTGATTTTGTCTTTGTGTTATCTAAGCATATTTTATTTCCTGAATTATTATTTTTCTTTTTCGTTCCGGCCTCAAATAAAAATAATTTATATGCATTTACTTGCGAAAGCGTACTCCGACTTACACAGTTAACACTCAGCCCCACATATCACGTAAATTCGGGGTATTACTATATATATATATATATATATATAATCTGAGCATTAAAAGGTCCTTCAGAAAAGTCTAGCACTCGTTTGAATGACAATTTTAACAAGGGCTTATTTGAGATTAGAGCTTACACTGCTGGGAACATCTTGGGGGAAAAAAAGAAAAAAAACATGTCAGGACATATTTTTGCTTCAGTCATTTTTCTTCGTGGAAATACATCATAATTCTGGCGCAAAAACTGTTCATATTTTTCTTGTAGAGATTTGTAGCCAAAAATAAAAAAAACAACATACTTGAAAAAATCTAGTTAAAAATCGTGAAAATTCAGGAAAATAAAAACAATATGGTTAACCGTATTTATGTACATCTTTGAAAATAGTAGCTACATGATTATGAATTTTCCAAAAATTTGGCATTTTTAATTTTTTGTTTAAAATTAATTGTCTAATTAGCTTTAAAATGTACCATTGTAGTTAATATATCTATTTCCGTATGGATAAGGTAAATGAAACATAAATTTAATTAAATGATAAATCCAAATATTATACCAAATTTTACGTATTGGAAATTAAAAACCACTTTATATTAACAAAAAAGCAATTGAACGAATAAAATAATAAATTAGTAACTATATTTTCAATATTTTTTCAAAGTATTCAGAACTCGAAAACAGTTACTTCTGCAGTAAACTACATAAATGAAATTAGTTATATTAGTGACTATATATGATAAAACTATCTAACCAGACTGGGATTACTGTTTGTTCTAATGAGGATCCAAATCATAAGCATATATCAGCATGTATTATATTAGTAAATTTGTTTCAATTTAATTCGACGAACTGTGATTTCTGATTTAAAATGAAAATTCGTAGAAATTCCAGTACGAACCAGTGACTTTAAATGATTATTAAAAATATTGCTGACTAAAATGACAAAAATTTTCTAAAAGTCCATAGATTTGATTTTGTTCTACATTATAATATGCAAAATTATTTTTAAAAAATAACTGTTCCCTTTGCGTATGCTCAATAAAAATATTTTTTTAAAAAACTGTTCTTTCTCTTCGAATACTTAATGATTTCATCTGAAATTTCACCATAATGTGTCACTTGTGTGTCAAAATATTTGTAGTTTTCAAGAAAAAAGATTTAAATTCTCGATATTATAAGCAAAATAAAAGCAAATAAATAAATAAAAATCACGAAACTGAGTAAAAAATCCCGAAGATATTATGAAGTTGTTGATGAAATATATCTATATATTCTCATCAGCAAAGCTTATACTTTTATTATCTGAAATTTGATTCTAGATGAATTCTTATTTTATGTCTATACAATTCCATCAGTGACATCATTGTCTGTTTGACATCATTCTTCCCGTTGGAAGGACCTCGATTTTTTTTTAAAAAAAAAAATGCTTTCTTGGGGCCATTTTGGAACAAATTTTCAAATCATCGATATAGGGTGCTGTATATAATAACGTTAAGTATAATCAAATACTAAAGAGCTCAATTACAGTTACATGCCATTAAGTTTGCAATGATAAATCTACGGGGTGATATAAGCAGATAGGATCCATTTGATAAATCTGCAAAATTCGAAACATTCTCCAAAATGTCCTTAGGCTAATTTTCTTATAATTGATATTATCATATCCAAAGGATTATATAGAATTTATTTTATAATGCCAAAAATTGCTCAACTTTTTGAATTTGCTTTAAGATTTTTAGTTAATGATAAATAAAACTATTATTTTCTTTCCTTTATCGAATAAAAATGGTTACGAAAAAGTTATTCCGTATATTGACGTAGTGCAACGAAACAAGTTTGTGTCTATTTTCGAAATGCTTTTAATCTGAATGTGAGTATTCTGATTCGCTTGTATTCTGATCTGCACCATTACGTAAAGCCTCCTCAAAAGAAATCAGCTTATTGTTATTTTGAATCAATTAATGAAATGAGTGTGAGTTAAAGAGAATAGTTTTCTAACGCTCTGATTTTAATGTGTACCACTGTTATTATTTCTTCCAGTGCCACCGCAGTGGACTGTTGAACCGAAGAACATTTCTGTTGTGCTTGGTAATACTGTATGGATGGACTGTGCTGCAGTAGGCTTCCCAGCACCAAATATTTTGTGGAAGAAAATGATCTATACAGGTAAACATATTTTATTTAATTATTTATATTTATAATAATTTGCGCTTTGTTTAACATACGACCTGACATTTTGCAACAAGTTTCTTTAAAACTTGTAAATGACAACAGTTGCGATGAATCAGAAATCATTTAATAACCACAAATGATCCCTCTTTCTGTTAAAATACTTTATTTCCTGTAAATAGGCTCTCTTAAGGCAACTAAATTATATACAGTTCCATGCATTTCTTTTCAAAACAAAAACAAAAATTCTGGGAGGGATTCCACGCGATGGTGCACACCAGAAATCTCACACACTAATAAGTCACTACCTTGTGGTTTCCGTTCCTCCGCTAAATTGAAACCATACAAGCACTTGGCAAGATAGCGTAATTAGGCAGTTGTAACATTAATAAATGATAACATATTACCATTTAATACAATGCTTACAAATTTAGTTTTTTGACATTCTACTCAATTCAATTTAATAATACTTCAAATTGAATTTTGCTTAATTTTTCTGTCATTAATATATAAATAACATGAGTAGGAAAATGTTGATGTTATTCAACATAATCCTAGTAGAAAACACTTATAAATAATAATGAAAAAACACTTAATAATGTATTAATGCATTGAATCACTATAAAGTTCTACGATTATGTCAGTTTTGGAATAAGTACGGATTGCATATTTATGTATAAATAGCAATGTCTTACTAACTATTTACAACAAATGAATAGATTTAAATCCCGATTCCGATAATTAAAATTAAATTGAATTATGACCGTAGTTTCACCTATTAGGTTGAAGATTTTATTATTTTTTTAAAATTTTCAGTAGATATTTCATTAATAATGCATCCATTCAAATATCTTTTTCATCAGTGGAATAAATTCATGTGACGTAATAGTCACATGATAACGGCAATCACATGTCTCTAGCTCATTAGTCCATGCATCTAGCTGTGGTTTACTTTTGTTTTGACGGAAGATTTCTTTTAAAAAGTACATATATTTATATCAATAATAACTCACGTATGTAAGCAAAATGCTCTTGATTTAAAAATAAACGTACAAATAAGCATTTTTTTCTAATTTTGAGAAACTTTTTAAAGAAACTTAATATTTCAACGCGTTTACCAAATTAACAAATTTGAAATTTTATCTAAATTTATAAGTAAGTAGAACAACAAATCTAATGTCAATTCTCAGTTCAATTACATTTGTCATGTGACCATCATGAGGGGTTTTTTTTACCTGCCTATAACTTTAAAGAGAAAACAATTATTAAAAGAGGGTACAAAAGAGATTTATTAGCATCATTTATCGGGTGTTTATTTATAAAATATTTTTAAAAGATGCATTATGTTTCTCAAATGCTCTTTGATCGTAATATTTGAAATATAAAACTTCAAAGAGAGCTCTTAGAAAATTCAGATTAAACTAAGGCGTTTGCATTTAGGGAATCTCAGAATAAATCTTCTGTTATATACGTTCGAAAAACACACCGAAACAGCTTCAAAAAACTGTTTCATTCAATCTAAGATTGTTCTTTCGATATTTTCTTTAAAAAAAAAATTCTTTTTCTTCCTTTTTTGAAATCAAAATTTAAAACAGAACAAAACTCAAACTGAATTCATACTGCAAATCCAAGTATTTTCTTTTATTTTATTTAGAAAAAGATCGTTCTCTTTCAAAAAAAACCTTATCTTAATTTTTCTTTGACTATTTTCCAAGATTTAGAGCTAAAATATTCCTTCGTTCTCTAGACATCCCTTTCTTCTTGCACAATAGGATGGAAAATAAATAAAAAAGTTCTGTCAGGAAACACGCGGGGAAAAAAAAGACAAAGAGAGTAGGCGAAAGAAGAAAAAGAATTTCTCTCTCCCAGTTTTAGTCTATTATCATTTCGTCGTAGACATTTTACTTCTAGATATAGAATAAAAAACAGATATACTTGTCCCCCTACACATTTATGTATCTCAGTTCAAAGTATATGTGTCTTTTAATTATCATAGTAGGCTTCGGGAGTCACATAACTCAACTTATTTTTGTTTGCTAACCACTATTCTATGGAACGGCGTGACTTCTTATTATGACAGAGTTTGGAGGAAAAATTTGAATTACATCTTGATTCTTATGCAGATTTTATGAGGTAGAAATCAATAAGATGACAAAAAGTGTGGAGAAAACAATTTTTAGACTAAACAGAGCTATGTGCATTTACGAGTACAAATAAGAATTTTAATACTGATAGGAAAAATGCATCTTCAACTCAGCAACTTTCTATACGTCTTTTGTGAAATACAAACAATACAAAGAGTTAGCGTCTCGTTTATGTTATGAAAATATAGTGTTTCGTTTATGAATTCGCCTTAATTTCTGACTACAATTGACCTCATAACCTAGTCTTAAGAAGTCTCGGGGGTGTTAATTTTGTCTCGAAGGCGGAAAATATAAACAATTTTCAAACAAGTATAATTCTTTTAAATTTTAATTAAATAATTCGAAGCTTTTACACATTATTTACAAGGAATTGTGGCTTCAACTAAGTACAAAATGTTTGAAATATAATCATAATTTTAAAAATTATAAGCAGATGAAAATTATGTAATAAATATTAAGTAACATTTGCGTTGCGCACGCTATTTTCTAAAATAGTAGCCTCTGATGTATAAAACTTTATAGAATTATAAAATGTATCATACTCTTTAAACCCTACATCATTTAAGAATAATATATCTTTTAAATTTCAAAATATATTTGAAAAAGATTGATTTTTCTTTTAAAAAATTTTGAAAATGTACATTTTTTATTTTTTAAAAAATATAATTTATTATTCAATTAATATAATATTATTGCAGTGTAATAAGAATACATTTAACTTTATAAATCAACTTATATCTAGTAATTAAAGCTACTATTTTATAAAATAGCATACACAACGTAAAACATTTAATATTTCTCATAGAAATGTTTCTTATTTTCGTATGATTGTAATTTTTTAAGTTAAGATTATATCTTAAACATTTTATACTTTTCTGAAGCCCCACTCCTTTATATATAATATATAAAAGATTCGAATGTTTTAATTTATATTTAAAAGAATTATACCTGTTTGAAAATTGTTTATATTTTCAGCCCTCTAGAGAAATTTAATATCCCTGAAATCCCTTGACATCAAACAGTTTTTATTCATTTAAAAAATGTAGAAGTAGGTTCTATGCCTTTGTTTAGTGGGAAAAAAATAAATCTTGAACAAATCAAAATATCTTCATTTAGAACGAAATTAAATTGACCATAATTTCACTAGCCTTTACCCATGCACTTCGCTGGGAGTTTTGTGTAATTGTATGACTGTACATTTTTTTTAACTTATTGATATCTAAGTTTTTGATTTAAGATTCAGATTGTATTAAAAGTTTTTTATATCCCTCAGATCTTGATTTAATTTAAAATTGAAAAGATCTAATTTTAAACCCAGAAGGTACGAAATTTTTACGGAAGTCGTATTCTGGAAATCGATTTGCCAAAACATGTGTTCTGAGCAGATATCTACTCAACAAAAGAAACATACCTGCCACATTTCAAGTCTGTAGGATTAATACTTGAAAAAATAGAATATGTTTTTATTCATAATGAAACTGTAAATCCCTTCGCAGCTGATATCAGCAAAACATATTCTTAGTGGATCTTTATTGAATAAAAAATGTATGCCTGACAAATTTCATGTATATAGGTCAGAGTTTCTTAAACTGTGGGGCGCCCCCCCTTGGGGGGCGTGATAACTCTATGAGGGGGGCGCAAGCATATTGAAAAGTCGAAAACAAAAGATTATTTAAAAAATTATAAATTTGCTGAAAGTAAACAAATAAAATACTTTCTTTTATAATAAATTATAAAATACACATTTTTACACTGATATAATACACTTATAAATGTATCAGTACTGTACAATGTATTTCATCATTAGTTCAACAATATTAGGTTAAGAACAAGTTTGATAATTATCAGTGACACCATGGGCTTGTATTAACACTTATTTTGATAATTTGTACGGTTTATATTTAATTCCTTTCCTAAGTTACGCGATTCGCTCCCCAACGCCACCGTTTTCTACGTAGGCGCGCGTGTTTTGATGTTTTTTTGGGGGGGAGGGGGAGAAAAGGGATAAATAAGCAAATCCTCTGAAATGAGTGAATCCTTTACAAATACTGTCAATACTTTTATTGCATTCCAAAGCCTTCGGAATTTTTTTATGAATATCAGTACACAGAAAATATCGTACTTCGGAAAGACGTATATATACGTCCAGAAAATTAATGTTTTGGCAGAGCGAGACGTTTATATTCGTTGGTGGCATATAAGAGGGTAAAGTAATATTGTAGCTTTAGTGTCAAAGTATAATATTATTGAATTCAATACATTGTTACTGTATGGAGGGGGGCGCGATGAAAATGATGATTTAATATTGGGTCGCGAATATTGAAAGTTTGAGAAGCACTGATATAGGTCTAAGACACTCATGTCGGTAAATTAAGGATGCTTCAGAGTCACGCGGAAATAAAACTCTAATATATATATATCACCCATAGAATGACTAAACTCTTCTTCAAGAATCATAGGCAAATTGCAGGAGTCACCACATAACACCGATGGTACATCACAATGACGACAGTGTAAGAGGGGTATACATAAGGAATACAGGCAAAGAAGTAAAGTTTTTTGCAAGCTCTTTATAAGCCTTTCAGTGCGATAACCACATTCTTATGACGCAAAAGACGTATTAGGATGATTTTATACGTGGTAAAATTATCGGCCGTCTCGTATGTGGGTGTACACAGCTGGAAGTATCCGAGGAAATTGGAATCCTCTAGAGTGTCATCTCCAGGCTTTGACAGCGAGTCTAAGATGCTAATAATGTGAGTGGACGCTACAGCAAAGATCATCCCGAGTTACAAGGTTGAATGCGGATCGGTATTTGGGAGTTACTGCCAAAAGAAACAGATGGAGCGCAGCATCAGACCTGTCGCTTCAGATTTCTTCAGCCACTGGTACGGCAGTTTCAAGGTAGACCGTGTTTCAAGGTAGATGCTTAGGGCAGATTGGTCTATGAGCTCATAGACCTGCCAGATGTGTTCCCCTTGCTACTCCTCACTGTCTCCTGCGGTTAACATGGAGTAGAGAGTATGCATTGTGGACACCGCAACAGTGGGCTTGTGTGATGTTTTCCTTAAAAGACCGAAATTAAGGGAATCCCTATTCGGCCCGGTCGTAAGGGCTCCTATTCCTGTCCTTTGTTGTTTGACACCTGCAGAAAGAAGCACCACTGCATACCCCCTTCTAAAGAAGGAAATTGTTTCTTCTGTTCGACTTTGTTTGAACGATACTGAGAGAAGGTTGTTTTTACAGCCAATTACTGCAATTCTTATGCATATCCAGTAGGTTTGAGTGTCGTTGGAACGTTTTTCCGTTGACGTTGTGGGCAATTTCTTGTTTAGATGTCGGGTCTAGTAGACGCGTTTACCGTTGCCGTTTTGAATCCCAAGACGTGATTTATTAAGGATGTCTTAGTTATAATCTCTATGGAGGGGATGCATAATCAACCAGTATCGTTAGGCTGTGTTGCTATTTATTGTTCACCTGCCTGGGGTCACCACTTCGGCGACAAGCTGTTGTTGACGGAAAGGAGGGAGACCTATGGTGACCTTGGGCGCTGCTTGAGTGCAGTGTAGTTGAACTGGCCGCGGCTTAGACGACTGATACGAAAGGAGTCCCTATTCGGCCCAGTCGTTAAGGGCTTTTATTCTTGTGTGTCCTATGTTTTTTGCAACTTGCACAAAGAAACACTTCTGCATACCTCCTTCTAGAGAAGAAAATTGTTTCTTCTGTTTAGAGAAGAAAATTGTTTCTTCTGTTTGACTTTCTGAACGATACCGAGGATAAGGTTTTATTTTCAGCCAATTTCTGCCATATTGCTATACATCTCTAGAAGGTTTTGAGTGTCGTTTTAATGTTTTTCCGTTGTAGGCAATCTCTTGCTGAGATGGCGGATGTAGTTGACGCGTGCATTAAAATCATTAGTCATGATCTATTGAGAATGTCTAAGTTAAGACTCTCTGTGGAATTAATCCATAATCAAATAACATCGTTAGGCTGTGCTGCCATCTAGTGTACAATTCCTGGGTCACCATTTCGGCGATAAACTGTTGAGCTTGAAAGTAGTGCCTATTTGATCCGACAACCTACCGGTCCACAGTTGCGTCATGCATGCTTTAGACGACTGAGACGAAATGAATCCCTATTCGGGCTAGTCGTTAAATGCTTTTGTTCCTCTCCTTTATTGTTTGCGACTTGCAGAAGGAGACGCCGCTGCAGGCCAATGCGTAATGCACTCGATTCAAAAAATAGTGCTGAAAGAAAATCATAAAAATTTTCAAACAACTAAAAGTAATTCAAATTATTTATTTACATTCTATTCAAGAAAAGTGAACAGCATTCAAAAATTTGGGAAATGTTTGCCCATTTTAATCTCCGTATTTTCCTGTCTTTTTTTTCAAAAAAAAAATATATCTTTCTTTTCCTAACGCGAGCCTCATAAAATGCTCCCGGCGTCTAGCATGAAACATTTTAAACATGTTTTTGTCACAAATAAACTAGCCTTTCACAAGACAACAAATGCAGCTTTGATGAAAGAGAGCGAAAAAAAATTATTTTCGAAAGTAGTGAAAAGAAGATTGTCTGGAAAATGAGGGGCAAATAAAAGCTTTTGGACGGAAAAAAGGGACCGAATTTACCTTTAGGAAATTAATTACATGCACCGTAAAAGAATCCAAAGCAGATGTGATAAAATCAGATTTTTCCTTTCAATTTCCCTTATTCGTGCTATTCCTACATCTTTACTCGATTTTTTTTTTTACACACGTGTCACATACACAGTTTACCTTTTTTCTTAAAAATTTATTTTTTTTTTCGAAATCAACTTTCAACGCCGAAAACCTTTCACCGAATTCGTTGCTGTAAAAATATTGAAAATGAATTAATGTACAACATTTCTTTTCTTTTTTTTTTCAAATATCTTAATGTAGCCACCATCATTTTCCCTGTTCGTAATTTGCAAAGGAAAAAAAATAATAAAGATGAATTTTTACCATGGAATTCAAAAGTAATTTCTCTTCTATCGCGATTTTATTCCAAGCCTTAACGAACTGTTTTAATGGTCGAGTAATGATATGCATTTTTAGCTGCTGCTTCCGAATTTTTTCCACTACTTTCCCCTACTTTGCTTCTCTTCCTCTCTCTCTCTCTTTTCCCTTTTTTCCCTAAAAGTATTGCCGAAATGTTAATTGGATATTCCCTTTTCGTTTTACAAGCGATTTAAAAGTAAAAATTGATTATTTTTATGTTTTCATAAAAGGTAATATCAGTTTGTATGTTCGTCGCCATTTCGAATTGGAAGAAAATGGCAAAGAAACTAGAAATTTATTAGTAATCTTCTTATTTTAACAAAATTATTCATAATGAATACAGCAAAAAAAAATTATCATCCTGAAGTTTGCTTTAATTATTCTAATTTTCGAAGTCTCGTAAAAGTAATTTTACCTAAAAGTAATGCTGAACATTTGTCTCAAAGAAAATAATTTTCTTTTCTTTTCCCGTCACGTGTTTTTAATGCAGAAAACATTTCGTGAATTTTTATCATTCGGGATAAAAGTGAATTATTTCGCTTATGATAAGTCAAATCAAATTAGCGTTAGATATTTTTACGGAAATGAATCTTACTATTTAATTTTTTTTTCTTATTTCTTTGGTATTGAATCTAAATAATTCAATTTCCTTTTCTTTTGCTGTTGCACCGAAATAATATATCTTGTAATCAATCTTCTCAAAGTTAGAATAAGATAGTTCGGTTACTTTTTTAAAAAGATTAATAGGTCAATTTACGGCAAATCGATCGCATGTATTTTCCCAACAGCTTTAAATGGATTAGGAAAGGAATTAAACATTATTATTTTTTACCATTATATTAACATTATGTGACTTTCAATTTTACACTATCTGAGCATTTATTTGTTAAACAATTTCTTTGCGGACTCGGACTATTTTACACAAAAGGAAATATTTTTTTTAATTAGATATGTAGAACCAATAATGTAAAGCAGAGTACATTAAATTTTCTCTAATCAAACAATTTAATTTACAATTAATCAACATTCAATAATTTACAAAATAGCAGTCAATTTATCGTTAGAGTTACCTTTCAGATTATTTCATCATTCCTTAAACGTCCAAAATTCTGAAGATGTTTGTCAAACAAAATCCATTAAAAATTTATCAGCTTCCAACCACACAAAAATGAACAAATTTGTAGAGTAGTACCACGTGCAAACTGAGAATAGTACCAAGTGCCACATGTTGCATACGTGCAGTAGGTTCTACGTAGTACTGTTCTACGTATATATGTATAGGATCAAAGCGACTCAATCATTCAACAGCATGATATATTCAGAGCTTTTAATTCTAAAACCTTGAAAGTTGGCGGGAATATTTCTTTTACTAAGTAGAGATCTACTAAGAACGGGGTTTCCAAAAATCAACTCCTGGAGAATGAGGGTGGGGAGGGGCTGAAGCCTTAAGGGATGTTTCGATAAAAATTACCGTTTTTGAGCTATTAGACATACAGACATGTAACTTGGCAAAAAATTTTCTTTCGTTGAGTGAAGTTTCACTAAGAACGTGTTTTGGGGAGACAACGGGGACTTTATAGATAAAAAAAAAATTCCAGTTTTTTGAACAATTAGACAAACAGACTTGAGATTTGACAAGCATCTTTCTTTTAAAGAGTAGAGATTAACAAAAAATGGTGTTTGAGGACATTTTAATTATCCTATTGGTGTGCGATATGTCATAGGTTTTTGTTATGGAAAGGCATCGATGTCTGTAAATGTTCAGTGCCTGTTAGACATATGGGAGACCTCAAAATATTCGGCTGGCCAAATATTTTGAAGCCATGATCTCGAAAGGTTTTGTGGTTGAGGAAGTGAGGTGGGAGACCCCCTGGTCCCTTTCAAGGGTTCTCCCACAGAATTAGGGTGGAGTGAAGCCAAAGAGCACTGTCACATGTATGGTATTCGAAGCTGCAGCTATCAACAGACGAAATCTAAATCTTTGTCACAATGAACTTTATGGGCCTCGATCTTACACCCTCAATCGAGTGTCATTAGAAACAAAAACATAAATGGAAATGCATCTCAGAGACGGGTAGATATCACTTATCCCCTACTCTAGCGATTACACAGCCAGGAGAAAAATTTTTCGGAATGTGAAGTAGAACACCACAATGCCCTTTTGATATCCTCCATGCCCACAGGGACGTTTTAAGGCATGTGCCAAATGGGCCCAGGCCGAGGGCCTTGTTTCGTTCTCGACTCAACAAAACCATGATCCGCATAATTTTAATGTGGTCAAATATTATTCAGATACATATTCTCCGAAAAAGAGGGAATTTTAAACTGCATGTCAACTGCCAAAAGTATAGTATTGTTATGTGATGTATGGTTATGTGTTTATCGTTAGACTGTATTATTATGTGATGACCATTGTCCATGTGTCTAGGCCTAGGCCTAATACCATAAACAATCTTCCAAGTCATTTAGTCTAAATGCGGCCATAGGTCGAGACGGTATGGGCTTAGGTTTTTGAGATTACGAAAAGTGCACAGTTATTTGCTTCAAAGCACCGTTTGAATGAGTATTTTACAATGCACGTTATATACACTGTCTACTTTTAAAGATCTCAGATAGAGCCTAATTTTGAAAATGGACCCAGAGCCTTATAAAATCTTAAGATTTTTCTGAGACCAGGGTCTAACATGCATGCTCAACAAGTATTGACTATTGCGGTCTATCTGGAAAAATCCTACTCCTATTAAACTGAAATTCCTGCCAAGATTTTTTTGTGTTTGTTTTTTCCCATCAAATACACAAGTTGTGCACATTTTGCATTAAAAGCTCAATAAGATACATTTTTCTTACATCCATGTTGTGACTGCACTTTTTATTGCACAGGATGTTTATGGGTTATACATCATCCACCACATCTCCCTTTCAGTTATCTTTCAATATATTAAACAAAATCCTCATTATTCTTTGAGTTTTTTGAGCAGTGTACACAAATTTAGTGTTTCATTATTTCCCCATATTCGCTGTAGAAATTCCTTTTCTTTTGAAAAAATAACTCCCTTGTTTTAAATCCAGTGCATGGATGTTAGGCTTATAAAATTATACATATTATTGCAAAAGTTCTGCATTATTACTCTACTTGTAAAAGCTGTTGGATAAATTATAAAAGCTTAGAGAGACAGACTTACTTGAGACATATTGATTATATTGAACTATGACAGAGTCTGACTTCAAATGCCAAAATTAGAAAGTTTGTAACCTCGTTAAAAGTAATTATGTTCGTTATTTAGAAATAGATTTAAATATGGTATCTTGCACTATTTGTGCAAAGTTCCTATAAATAAAAGATGCAGTTTCATCTGAATAATTCAAATGAAGTATAATTACTTTTAAAATAAATAAGTAAATTATGACTTGAATTAAAAACAGCAATGACATTTTTCTGACGTTAATTAATTTTTTGACGTTTAAATAATATCTTTGATATTTTCTTAAAATGGAATAAGATAATTACATAAACTTATTTTCCCGTTTCCCAAATTGGTTTACCGTTTTCAAATTGGTACGCAAGGGCTCTTTCACATGCCATATAATTGTACGACATGCGTACCTAGCCATTTTCTCATCCAGAAAATCTATCGAGATTAAAGGCGGGATTGCACCCACAATTTTTGACTTACGACACGGAGAAGCTACCAAACTGACATTTGCCTATTGTTTGGGTAAATTATTGTAGGCAAATCAAAATTATATATTAAATATGTTCTGTGGAGATGAGAAACTCGTTAAATGTAATTAGAACACCACGAAAGAGTAAGCATTCTGACTTAAAACGCATATTTTAAATATTTATTTTAATTTTAACTAAAAAGAGTATTCAAATGTAAATCTTAATCGTATATTTTTTTAATTAATTTCTACGCTCTGTCAACTTGATTATTATCAAAGAAAAACATCCATGCAACAAAAATTTTGAAATAATGATTTTTCGAAATCATATTCAAGATATGCATTTTATATACAAGCAAACTATAGCAAATTTCAGTTCCTTATAATTCAAGAGTACCATTTGCAGGACCATTATTAAGTTTCTTGAGATTTTGAGATACTGTTAGGAAGAGCTTCCATGGATAACTTTTCACACACAGTCTGTCCTAATGTATCAGTTTTCCATTAGTCGGACACAGGTGTCGTCAAAATTATGTTTCTGATTTTATTGGAGAGAAAGTTTCTTTTCTTTGATGGAGTCTCTACAGAGAGATCGATTATTTTGCTGTTCTTACATCAAGTGGCTTTTTGTTGCGTTTGTCGAAGAGTTATTGATTGTTTATGCTAGAAGTACAGTTAATACTTCTGTGCACTATGGTGTTGTTCCGAAACCTGTGATAAACGAAAAGCTTATAATATTATATAATTTCTCGAAAGATAAATTAATATCTGATTCAGTTAAATAAATCTAGTTAAAACTTAATTTATTTGAAATTTAAGAATAAATTTTTAAAAAAACAGAAAAATATTTTATGAAATTCAAAATAATTCATGTAATTTTTTTTTGACAGTCATTTAAAATAAATGTAATACGATTAGCATTTGTTCATATGTAATAAAAAATTTCGAAGTTTTTTTTTACCTTAAGCTAGTTGTTACCCTTCCGCTTTGCTCGCTATTTCATGGCATCTTAAGATTGCACGTTCTTTTGAAATTATTATTAACATTAAACTTTCAATTGCATTAAAAATGTTACTATCACCCTCGTCTCTTTATTTAAAAATGACAGGAATTGAGTTTCCAAAACAGAAGCATTTTTATCGTTTACCCCTATTGCACCCTTCCCCTAGAAGTTGGTTTCCTTCATCCCCATTTATAGCGGATCTCTACCAAACAAAAGAAGCATATGTGGGGAATTCCAAGTCTGTAAGTATAACTAATTGTTCAAAAAGTAGAATTTTTCATCTATAACAAGGCTGTATCACACGTATATTTTTCATGCAATTTTTTCGTCCAATTTTTGGCCGAATCTGAGGGAGAAGGGTTGCCGTAAGCAAAACGACATGCTCTGACGTCAGCCGCGCTCTATCTCCACATTGAAAAATTACTCGCCGATTTTTCTGCTTCGGAAAACGAACATCCAAAATTATTTCTTTCATTTCGCTTGAGCTTTTGTTGATGGGTGTAAACAGAAATAGACCACCATTCTATTTAAAATATTATACGCCATTAAAATATTATACGGCATATCTGAAGTGTTAGACGAAACCGAAGCCTCCATCTTGTTCATGACGTAGGGCGCCGAAGAACCCCATTGGCTGGAATTTCAAGCTATTTTTATTTGAGACAGCTTTTTGAGCTGGCTAGCAAAAAATTGTTCTAAAGCGGTTGCTATGGTAATTGAGTAAAAATTGCACGAATTGGACGAAAAATTGCATGAAACATGTACGTGTGACACGGCCTTTAGTGATTATTTATTCAATAAAAGAAACGTTTACCAAATACCAAGTCTTTGGTTGTAGTAGATCAAAGACTGGAATTTTTCTCTATAACTTCCTCGCAACCCCACTGGGATTCGATTTTTGTAAAACCCGCTTTTAAAGGATCTCTACGCAATGAAAGAAACGTACCTGCCGAACTTCAAGTCTTAGGTCTAATAGCTAGTGTTTAATTCACTTTCCCCCTTATATATAGAGAGAGAGAGAGATTAGAACTAAAAAAATATCATATATGTTGAGTAAAAAGATATATTATTTTTATTTAAACTTCACAAAAATAGGTTCTAGGACTATTAGAGCAATACCCATTATTTTAATTTCATAATAATTTATGAACATAATAGATACATATTCAAGTATATTCCCTTCCGAAATTTAATTTAATATATTGTTCCAAATCTTATTTTGATTAATATTACATTTAAAATATATCTATATACACGCATATAGTAAGAAAATTAAACTTTTAAGCTATTTCATTCAAATTATTAAATCTATTTATGCAATTTTCTTTGGAATACTTAAAACTAAATTTCATACGAATTTAGAGGATGGTTTTAAAAACTTTAACTGTTATGGAACAAGCATATATATATAGTATGATATACAGCATAATATATTTAAAAGTTTTTAAAGATAAAAATTATTTAGTGTGAATCATATGATAATTAATTATTTCACTAAAAGGGATCACATTTTACAAAAATTGACCGTAGAAAGAGTTTTTCATGAATTTTTACAAGGAAAAAGAATTTATCCCTTTTTATTTCTATAACACAGTTAAAAATTTTATTCTAGATAATTATGGAATATATTAGCAATTTAAACAATGATGCTAATGTGTATTAGTTAATGGAAGTATTTACTTTAAATCTAAGTTCTGACAAGTGTAAAAATTTCACACCCACCAGGAACTGAAAAGAAACAATTTTAACAAACAACTTTTAATTTTGAAACTTTTTAGACATATGGATGCAATACAAGGGGATATTTTAATGAGTTATTGAGTCAAAAACTGTATCCAAA
This sequence comes from Trichonephila inaurata madagascariensis, assembly GCA_019973955.1. Classification (NCBI taxonomy): domain Eukaryota; kingdom Metazoa; phylum Arthropoda; class Arachnida; order Araneae; family Nephilidae; genus Trichonephila; species Trichonephila inaurata. The sequence goes on along the minus strand of BMAV01018609.1, from coordinate 49,042 downwards.
AAATTTATGGCTTACAATGTAATTAAAATTTCATCGTTTTGAAAATTTTCACATGAGTTTTTTACATAAAATTCGTATGGGTTTTTTGTAAAGAAAATAATCAAAACTTAAAGTAAATTAATTTTATTAAAATTATAATGACTATATGTGGTAAATGTATATAACTGAAGGTTTGTAAAGTCTGTCAATTTTTTTCAATGTTCCTTAAACTTAGTCATTTTTGTATTTTACGGAGATGTATAAAGAAAATGCTAAGAGGGAAGCGACCCTACCCCCTCAAATCTCATGTCGCGTGGGTTGAAAGGAACATAATCTAGATATTAGAACTTTTTCGAAAGATATAGAATAAAAACAAAACATGCTAAGAAGATTAATACACTTACTAATCCATGCACCCATGATCAAAAGGACATACTTTAAGTTTATACAAAACAATGCTGTGGAAATCCTTCTGAAAATTCCCATTAATAAATGCAAAATAACGTGTATAACCCCATAAAAATTCCCCTCACTGTCACTTAACCATCAGTGTGTAAACGGAATGATTCAAAATAAATGAAAGCGCCATCTATGCACGACATTAAACTGACATCCATTCAACTTTTAAAACATGGCCTCTTCATTAACATCCACTTCAAAAATTGCAAGAAAAAAAAGTAAACAGAAATTAAAAACATCATGTTTCAAGAAAAAGAGGGATTTCGAAGAATTTGGCTACCAGGCAAAATACTATGATGCCACCGAAAAGATAATTCTTTTCGTAATAACAGACAATCTTCGAGAACATCCTAGTACACGCAACCATTTTTGAGAAGGATACACCGAAAGTTATTAAAAAACTTTTTCCGCCCAGGCTTAACAATCCCTTTCGCCTTTCAACATGCTAATAATAAAGTCCATTCCGCCAAGATAAGAGACCTGCAGCTGTCATCTCTCGGCGCTTTAATCTTGCAGAATGTCTTCTTTTGCAATTTTGAGTCTCATAACATATTAATACCGTTTTTTGATCGTTTCCTGCTGCTATGTGACAGACGCCGGCATTGTAAAACAAATGCAAGGGGATTCCACTATGACAACGGTTAAGGTACTTTCTGCCTTAAAATAAAACTAAGTATTTTCCGTGTTCCAAATTTATAGAACGCTTAAAACTCGATGGGAGAAAAATCCTGTATGATTTCGTGATATACAAAGGTAAAATTGTGGATATGTGCATAGGGTAATAATTTATAACAATAGTAATTAGCTTTAATAATGTGCATATCTAATCAAATTAAATGTAGAATAATATTTGATAGAAATGTAATAAAAGAATTAATGTATAATTTTTTTTTATTTTAAAAATGATTCACTTATGTTTAAACCGAAAAATTTATTTTATTTATTCTTCTGTATTATTTTATTCTGTTCGCTATTCTATAAGTTATATTTTTCCGGTAAACTTACGTTATGTTTGGGCAGGGAGACTAAGAAATAAACTTTAAAACACGCAATCACTGCAATTTACAACTTTTATTTTTCGTATTTCTATTCGTGCTGTTTGGATCTCAACAGAAGTTTATTCTTGTCGAAACTTCCACGCTAAATAAGTGTAATCTAGACAACTTAGAGAAAAAGAAATACTTAGTACTTATTCCGTAGAGCTCTTATCGATAAAAATTCTACCTACCCATGAAATTAAAACCAAAAAATAGCCAGCCTCTACAAGCAGTAGTTATTTCATTTCAAATCCAGTATTGTTCTTTTAAAAAAATTAATATCATTAATGAGTAACTAATTATTCGTATTCGAGAAATATTATTTCTTTTATTTTTTGGCATTTATTATAGAATATATGGATTACACACACATGAATATACAAATAAAAAGAGATAAAGAAAGGAAATTACCTACTCAACCACTGATAACGAGATCTTTGGAACCATTAAATCTACATACATGAAATTTAACAGGCGTGTTTCTTTTGTTGCGTAGGGGTTCATTAAGAATGAGTTTTGTGAAACTTGTTGGCGCACTGGGGTGGTTACGGTGGCATTATAAGCAAACATTACCTTTTTTTTAACTCTTAAACTTAAGAACTAGAAATTTAGCAAAACATTTTTTTTTTGTTGTTAAGAAGGGATTTGGAAGGAACGAGTCTTGCGGAAACTAACTCCCAAGTTGGGAGAGTTACGAAGGCGCTTAAGATAAATACACTTTTGTTTATGAAAACCCTGTCATTTCTAAATCAAGAATATTAACTTTAAGAAGGTTTTTTTTTATACAAAGACAATTGAAAGCTTAATCCTAGGTCTTAAATATCTCAATAATTTATATAAAATATACATATATGTATATATAATCATACACAGCATCATGAAATAACCAGAACAGAGGGTGGATAACGGCTAAAGTTTAAATATATATGCATATACGTGCCCATAAAAATTATTTATTCTGGATGTCTTATTCTTAATTATTAGTTGGAACACTGAAGGTGTTAATGCCTAAAAATGGATTGCTGAAAAGCAACACATTCTTTTTTTTCTAAAAATTATTTTGAAAAAATAAATGGCTCGCTCCGTAACTTGTAAGGATTGTGTATTTATATTTGTGGTATTCGTGATCGTTGAGCTGATCATGTATTTATTTTTTGCAGCAATAGTAATATTTTAATGGAGTCCATTAAGTAGCTTAATAATAGTAATAATGAAAAATTAAAATTGTTGGAATGTTTGAAACGTATAGAAGCCAATGCAGTTAGAAATTCAAATGAAAGAAAAAACTATGCAATATGTTGAAAGCATGGAATAAATACATTGACTAAAAGCAATCTTATCTAATATAAGGTTTTTTGAGCAAGTTTTGCAAATATAAAACCACTATTAGTTTATTTTGGATTTTAAATTTCTCGAGTTAAAAAAAAAAAACTACATGTGTGCTTAAGGGCACATTACTAAAAGCTAATTTCGATTTGAATAGCAAATGTCATGTACATTATTTCCAAAGCTTAATTTTTAGTGTATTGTTGCATATTTTAAAAGACAGAAAGTGGCTCGCGACTCCAACTGTTTGAATAACAGATTTGTTAATGACTAAGGATGAACAGATTATTACACGAAGGCAAATCAACATTTATTCACAAATAAATATTATAACAAATAATTTACGGTAGTGCAAAGATAGCAACAAACAAGCACTAGAACGTTTCGAAAACTGCTCTCAAAGACAGTGTCCACTTGCAGGAGCTCAGACAAATAAACTTACTATTTCCTATCGCAGTCAATGCACTAACAGATTCTTACCTCGAATGCACCATACTCTCAACTTCCCTGATCTTCATTTTGTGGTTCCTTTAAGGCCGTATCACACGTACACGCTCCGAGCAATTTTTCATCCGATTCGTGCAATTTTTACTCAGTTGCCACAGCAAAGGCATTCGAACAACTTTTTGCTAGTGAGCTCAAAAAGTTGTTCCAAATAAAATTTACCTGAAATTCCAGCCAATGAGGTTCTTTGATGCCCTACGTGTCAAAAACAGGATGGCGGCTTCGATTTCGTCAAACATATCAGATATGGCGTGTAATATTTTAATGGTGTATAATATTTTAAACAGAATGGGACTCTTTTTCTGTTAACGCCATCAACAAAAGTGCTAGCGAAATAAAAGAAATAATTATGGATGTTTGTTTGCCGAAGCAGAAAAATCGACGTGTAATTTTTCAATGGGGAGATAAGAGAGTGGCTGACGTCAGAACATGTCGTTTTGTTTACGGCAACCCTTCACCCTCAGATAGGACGAAAAATTGGTCCAAAAAATTGCACCAAAAATGTACGTGTGATACGGCCTTTATATGTCCTCATGGAAATTTCTTGTACCTAAAACTATCTCGATGATTCGTTGGCGATATCGTATTTTACGCCAAATTTATTGCCAAGAGCGATAAAATCGTCAATATCGTTTGTCGTCACATATTCTCTGCTTGTCATAATCTTACTTTTCAGGTTCATGCTGGTGACAAACTTTGCCTGTAAAATGCCATTTTACCACAAAGAGAGTATTAATGCAGGGGAAATAATATACATTTCATGTTTCAGTATTTGGGAAATCTAATAAAAGTTTTAATCAAACGTTACTTTTAATTCTTAATGAAACATTTTTTTCTGGTTTTTAAGAAATATTTTTAAAAATCTCTCTTTCTTTCCTTTTGTAAAATGTTATGTTTCATATTGAAACAATTTTACATTTATATATATATATATATATATATATATATATATATATATATATA
>BMAV01018609.1:0-27825 GCA_019973955.1 Trichonephila inaurata madagascariensis | reverse complement strand
ACTTTCTATAAAAGGCTTTTGGATTCCTTGCATGAGTGACCATCCCCTTCTCGTCGTCCCAACGGCATTTTAAAATCAAATTTTAACTTTATCCTTTTCCTCACTCTGAATCTTTATTTTTTTCCTACTTACAGAGAGCACTGCTGGAGATTTCACGTACGTTCACTCAAGCCCGCGAGCTCATCGTTACAACAACGGTACGTTGGTTTTATCTGATGTGGAAGAAAATGATTCAGGATCTTACCTGTGCCAAGCAAGCAATGGCATTGGAGCTGGGTTGAGTAAAATCATCACTTTAAAAGTTTTAGGTAATACCATTACACATTTTTAATCATATATCTTGTTTAAATCGCAATGGCTGAGTAATTATATTAAATTGGATTTGGTTTAATTCAGGATACGTACAAAGTAACGTAACTAATTCGAAATTAGTCACGAGCAGAATGAATTAAGAGATTGAAAGAAGAATTTTGGATTCTATTTATAGAGAGAAAAAGAATTTAAAAAAGTGACGTTTAAGCTGACATTTAAGATGTTTTTTTTTTAAAAAAAAAAAAAAGGTTTTAAGCTGGAAAAAAGAGTAACTTTTTAATGAATTAATTCTGTGCGGAAAAATTGTAATTTATTCTCGAAGTAGAAACATAATGTGATTCTATATTTTCCATTCTGTCGACTTAGGGGCTTGGAAGTAGAGTGTCCGCCTCGTGAACCTGACGATAGATTTTTCTGGATGCGAAATCATGAACTTTGAATTGTTAAATTGTCCCTGTTATTTTTTCGGCAAAATTAAATTACGACAGTAATTAGCCTCCAACATTCTGAATGGAATTAATTCAAGAGTCAAAAATTGGTAGAGTGATCCGTTATTAGATGGCTCCACCTATGAAAAGGCTCTCACACTTGGGGACTTGCCCCGTGTCTGTCAAAATATACTCCTTTATGTAAAGAAAAAATTATTTTGGGGCTGGTCATGTTTTGATGTTAGGGTCTCAAAAATATATATGGATATTTAATTTAATTCAAATGTATACAAATAGCTACAAAAAAATGCCTAAGAATAACTAGTCAAGATAGGAAATATTAGCCACAGTAGTACAATAACAAACTCCTGACCGTAAGAACCAAGATTGCAGGTTTAAACAAGTTTTAGGGCTTGCCAACCTTCACCTGTAATTTGCCTATACACTGAGCCAAAGGGAAAGGAAAAAAATAATATTATGAGAAATTTATAAATATATATATATATATGAGCCCGCGGGATTATAATGTTGGCCCGAACCCTCCTACTCCTGCACTAGACGTCACATGGTACGCAAGGGGTTAAAGAAAATAGTTTGGAAATTATTTTGTGGAAAATTGTTTAGCTAGTTTCCTAGGAATTAATCATCTGTTGATAATTGTTTTCCAGTTCCTCCTCGTTTCAAGGACCCATATCAGAGCAAGACTGTCACTGAAGGAATGAGTGTTGCTGTCACCTGTAGCGCTGTGGGAGACCCACCTATCAGCATCAAATGGATGAAAAACAAATCCATCTTAGATGCTAAAAAGAATGCAAGGTATATACACAAATGATTTATGTATATTTCAAATTTTCATATATTTCGATTTGCGAAGGTTATCCAGTGTTGAAATATATACCGTGAAGCCAAAGTCCTGGCTTGATTATATATATTTATTGTGCGCAAACTATTATAACTAGATATATTATAAGTTCTATTATGATTTTTCATGAGATCATTTACCTCGATAAATTGCATCGTTCCAGCCCTTGGTAGCTCGGAAAATCTGCATGTGGTATTTCAATTCCTGCCGAGTGTTCTTGAACGTATCTTCTGTTACGCTACCTGTTCCTTTAAACACTTCATATTTTTCACTCATTCACTTCACTTGGTGATTTTGTATCGGGACAACATTACATCACGATGTTCATAACAAAGTCAAAATTTACGTTGAATATGAATGGGCGAATTTGTTCATGAAACCAAAGCCCCCATAGGGCTCTTTCTTGAATCGACGTTATTTCGGGCAAAAGTGTGCTCTTGATCTATCTTCAAGAAACACTCCCGCGTCATCGATTGCTCAAAAACTACTAAAACTGAGCTTTCCAATGATACGAAATGTACAGTATTAAATTAAATGATTATTTTGTAATGGTAAGTAAGGCTTTTGATTCACCTTGTATCTTTACCAATGAAAAATACATGTTCTTCAAAGATGGATATGATTTGGTAAAGTTGGTAAAGTTTCAATTATTACTTAAAAAAACTGAGATGAAATCTTACTTTCTATTAGTTATATACTTACGATATCTCCGCTTATTCGCCGTTAAGAGTTCCGCATTTCTCTCTGGGTTTCCTGACGATTTTTAAGGCCGTTATTGAAGTGTTCGGAAGATAGCATTGAAAACTATTTGCCCTACTCTAGGATGACATCACTAACCCTCCAATGGTTTTTTTAGTTCTGGGAATAAGAAAAACTCCTTTGGAGCAAAATCGGGAGAACATGGAGTATATATCAAAATTTCAAAGCCGCATCGAAAACAATCGTTAAATCCATTACAATATATCTGTAAAGAAAAATGATTATCAATAAGTCTATTCCATAATAAGAAAAAATAGTAGTTTTATAAGTGCTAGATAATTACTACATTTTGATATAAAAATTATCTAAAATTGATGTTTATGTTCACAACTTTATTTAAAGATTAGTAAAGTTTTCGCGCATTTATTTTCTAACCATTGTAGTTTAAAATAACTAAATTTAAATAACAGATAGTCAATTATTTGTAAATAAATTAGAAATATATGAATTTATATTGACTCTGCTAATGTTCTTCATTACATGTCATTATTTATTCATTTGAAAAATAAGACTATGAAAAATGATTTTTCAAAATTAATCGGATAGTTTTATTTCAAATAACCCAGCTCCTATGCAAAAGTATTGTATACAAACTATTCTTTAAACCAATTAATTCAAAAGGAGAAATTTTTTATAGTGAGAACGCCTCTAGATGGTGCCACCATGAAATGGCTCTCACTTATGGAGATCTTCTGTGTCTGCAAAGGCTTAATTGCCAATATGAAGTTCATTTGAGAAAAAAACTCTTTAAACCTAAGAAAACATTATGGTGACAGACTGAGTTCGGAATCGTGATTTTGCAAAAGAGTAGAAATAATTTTTTTATGCATGTAATTAGTGTTAGTTGAATTAGAATATACATATATACATTATTTTGAAATTTTATTGTAAGGAAAAATAATTTAAAGCAATTTTTTGGCGAAAAACGAGGAAAATGATATATTTTCAAAAAACTCTTTTATAAAAATTCATTATATAAGGATATTTTACCAATATATAGTTAACATTTCTGTAAAAATATTCAGATATATAATTTAGATTGAGATTTATTTATATTTTAAAATATCAGAATAGAGAGAAACACCGGTTGTGTTTTAATGGGTCGTAACTCTGAAAATGAATTTTTCCAAAACTTTTTGTTCAGTGTCTATACAAATATCTATATAAATATTATTATTATAGAAGCATTTTTCATAAAAAGGAAATGCTTTTAATATATGTCCTTTCTTCATTTGTTGACACAAAATTGTATTTAAATATTTTCTTTCTCGTAATAACATTTTTAAATCAATTTTACATGTATGTTCGGATTCAAATGATGCAAATATATAAAGGAACTTATTCGTTTATATTCATTTGCAAAATCATGGTTCCGAAAGTAGTCATTCACAATGAGAAAGTGTTCGTAATTACCTCTCGCGTGTTTATCCACAGTTTAGTAAAGTACATTCCAATTAATAAAATAAAAATCTGAATCGTAATTTTATTCAATCGACGGTATTACACTAATCTTCTGAAAGTATAATTTTATGCTTCGAGTTGTTTAGGGTGTTAAGGTTAACTCCGATAAAATGTTTTCAAAGGCAAATGACTTGCTTATTTAAATGGTTTCAATTCACTTCATTTTTGAACTTACTTAGTCTAAATGTTCTTTGTAATGCTAAATTAATGCCGTTGATTCAATTAAATTAGTTTGCGTATCGTTTAAAGAACATAATGAGTTATCTCTGATGATATTTATTAGTAATAAATGTGTTAATAACAACGATAAACTTTAATTTACGGTATTTTGAGTAAATGTATATCAGATATATAAAGTTTTGCATTTAAATGAATAAATACGTTGAAGTCCTTTCGTTTTAATTTACATGTAAAATGAAAGTTGTCCTTGTAATTATACTATAAAAGTTTTTAAGGTATCCGACTACGTTCGGAACCGTGATTTTGCAAAAGCGTATAAATGGATAATATTTATGATATGTAGTGTCACTTAGATTCGAAAATGCATATAAAATTGTTTTAATAATAGCATTACAGTTAAAAAAAATTTTTAAAAACAATATTTTGACAAAAAATGAACATAGAATGACCCACATTTTGGGAAAAATGCTTCTATTATAATAATGTTTCGCAAGTATATAGCTCAGTCCTCTGTACACAGAGGCTCAAATAGAATTTTTGAACACATAACTTAGAAGTGGGTTTATCCATGTTTTACGACAACAGAGGAGAGAAATTTTAAGAAAAAAAACGTCGATAATTATTTCAATGGGTTGTAACTCTGAAAATAATGTGAATTTTTCAAAAATCATAGTTGTGCCTCTGTACAGAGGTCTGAGCTATATACGGGCAAAATATAATTATATTAGAAGTATTTTTCACAAAAGGAGAACATTTTGAAGATAGGTTATTCTAATTTTTTGCTTGAATATTGTTTTTAAATAATTTTTTTTGTCAAAATGTCCTTAAAACCATTGTATACCTGAAATCTAATCTAAGCGACACTAAATATCATGAAAATTATCCATTTATGCGCCTTTTTAAAATCACGGTTCTGAACGTAGTCGGATATCTTAAGATAAATAATTGAATATTTATAAGCAATCCGCAAAATATACAATATTAAAGTGCAAAACACCCTTTAATTAGTTCTTGTAATTCTAACTAGATGATCGTTTTTTTTTTTTTTTTTTTTTATTTATTTTTGACAACAATAAAAATGAAAAACGAGTTACCGTATATTTTTGAATATTGTCAATGCGTGTATAATCCGTAAGTGCATTATTTCTTCAAAAAATTCATCAAAACTCTATGTTTGCTTGTAAATTGAACTAAAAAAATTGTATAATTTTCAAACATGTCGTCACGAGGGCGAACATGTTATTAACCGGGTGGGATACTTTCCAATCAAATTGCTGTTAAGTAAAACTCGAGACATCAACGACGATTGTTTTACTTCTGATAACCCTATTTGAAGAATGTTCATTTTTTTTCATTCATTGTTATCTTGTATAGTGTGCACGTGATCGTCGATCATTTTTTCATGCCCCGGAGGAAAGCTGGTTCCATAATGATCATATACATTCAGAAATCTCAATGGGTGAATGGGAATTTTACGAAATGTTCTGAAATACTCGGGCTCACACACTGCCTTTAAAAATTTTGTATAATTTTCCCCCCCCCCCCCCCCTCCTTTTACAATAAAAGTTCCATTCAAAATATCCCAAAACCTTAAATGTAGAAATCGCTTACTCATGTCTAACGGAAAAAGCTGTTGTTTCTTAAATGTTTTTTCTGGACTACTTTTCCGTCCAGATTAGCGGACTCGTTTTATAAGATGAGCTCTCTAAGTTGTAACTTAAATTTTTTTTACCAAAAACTCTAGGCTTATCCTTGGAAATATATGATTTTTTTTCTTTCATTATTTTCCAAAACACTATCTTGCTTTTTGTGTCATTTTTTGTTTGTTTGTTTGAGAATCGAAGGAGTGGAGAAATTTGTATAGGACACGTGATCGTCGACCTTTGCTTCATGCCTTGAAGGAAAAATTCACTTAGTGATGATCATATACATTCAGACCAAAAAGGAAACGTGAATAAAATGAACTATTCGGAAACTTAGATTCATACACTGACTTTGAAGGATCTATCTGTTTTTTTTATTATTATTATTGTCATTTTTTTATTTAGAAAAAAAAGGTTCGAAACAAAAAATAATAATAATCACTTGCGCATGACTAATGGAAAATGTTCAAAGAAGCTTTTTTTCATGACCACGTTTTTTATTTCGAGATAAGTATATCCATATATAGACCAGATGACCCCCTTACTTTTAACTTTAAAAAAATTCTAAAAATTTTCTTTATACTTGAAAATAAACGGTATTTTAATTATATTGATAAATTACCATGTACAAAAGTTATAAATAATAAATAATTATATTTAAGCGTTAATTGTGTGTGTGTGTGATTACAGTCTCAAAAAACCACATAGAGAGTTTTGTCTACTTATTTTTATTAAAACAATGTTTCATTTTAAGATTTAAGATAATGTCATTTATTTATCTTTTTTTAACAGATATTCAATCAAGGAAACTGCAGCAAAAATGCAGACTTTATCTGAATTACAAATTGTAAGTTCTTCTCGGAATGATACCGGCATCTACACATGTTCTGCAACGAGTGAAATTGGTGCTGATGAGGCTGTGGTGAAACTGATAGTGCAAGGTTTGTAAAAATACAGATTAAAAGTTTTTAGTCGAATTCGAACTATTATTGCAACGTATACTATTATATTTTCAGAAGTATAATGGATTTATGAGTTTATTTTTTATTGTAATATACGAAATAATTAAGATAAGAGAGAGGTTGTCCTCTGCAGAAAGTATGTAAAAGAACTGCAGTAAAACCTGTTTTTGTGCGATCCTTGTTTTTATGCAATTTTATTTTTGTGCGTTTTCTTTTTTCTTTCTGATGCGGTATATGAAATTCAACAGCTTTAGCACTACAGTAATGTTTTCTATCTGCTTAAATAAATACACTTCGAGACAATCGTCGCAAAAACTTGTCACTGAATTTATGATGCCAAAAAAATAAGCCAATGCGCTCAATTCATGATGTCACATGATAAAAACAAACACGCGTTTTCCATAGAATTCAAAACAATCATTAAACTAATTGTACCTGTTGTTGTTCTATTTGTAAAACTCAAATAAAATTTCAAATTTCCTATTTGGGTAAACATGTTTCAATGTTAGGAAAAAAAAATTCTTCAAAAAGATTTTTTAAAATTAAAATAAAGTCGTATTTTATGCTTTTGCTTTTAAATAAAATACATTTTGTATACATATGTACTTTTTAAGAGAATGTTTCTGCAAAGAGCAAAACTTGGCAACACCGGAGCGCATGAGCTGATTAGCTGGAAACACAAGATAGTTTTTATCGTGTGAGTATGACGTCACATGAGTTCTTGAATTGATTGGCTAATATATTACGTGGCTTTCACTATCATGTGACTATGACGTCAGATGAATTGACCCCACTGAAATTTTATCTTCAAGTGCCGAAAATGATTTTGAGCCAATTTATCACAAGAAGATACACGTTATGGGTTATGACGAAAAGCAATGAATTATGTATGAGTGTTTTGGAACATTAACTTTCTATACAAAGATAAATTAAATGTTTTAAAATGTTTCTATGTGTAATTTAATAATTCATTGTGCTTGGAAGCACTTTCTCGTGTAAAGTAACTAACGTGTTTTCCAAGTGAGGAGTGCGGCCCTTCTCCACCGCATAATTTTTTTTTTTTTGTAGTATCTCGTACTAAGTCGTTTGTTATATGTAAATATTTAAGAAATTTACGAATACTTTTTGTGCGGTTTTTTTATGTTATCCCTATCTACCGCACAAAAACAGGTCTTACTTTATAAGATGATGATCTCTAAACCGATCACATAAAGAAATGACACCAAACTTGGAACGGAGAATAATGTTGACATGGAAACGTAGGCGCACTCGAGGATTTTTCAAGGGAAAGGGGGTGGAGTCCAGGGTCGAAAGCCCACCCTTCTCGTATCATATCCCAATTAGCCGCCCAACATATTGTTTTAATTTTATCGATGTTCGAGAACAAAAACAGCAAAAACAACATTCTTGAATAAATAATTAGCATTAATTAATAAAACAAATTATTAATAACAAATACTTAATTAAATTTTACGTAATATAGACATAGGATTGTAAAAAAACAAGGGCTGGGGGGACCCATGCCCACCCCCTTGTGTGCACCAATGCACAGAAAGTAAGATTCCATGGAAAAAAAATTGTTTCTAAAAACCACTGATAAGGTATTAATGGCGCTGGACAATGTAAATAGTAATAACAAATACAATATAACGCAACAATTAAATTTCATTCAATACATTAATTTCCCCAAAAAGGAATTGGACCCCATTCAATATAAACGCCGTTCTCAGAGACTGCAGCGTGTATTCTCTGCGCAACATTTTCTACGGCCTGCACAACGTATCACAAGGAATGTTCCTCACTGTCTATAAAACGTGTACCAACAATGATTTATTATGACGTTGATTACAGTTTCAACCTCTGTCGTCACCTCCTCTGCCTCGGTGAGTGAGAACAGGGACACTTTTTCTTCGAACTTCTTGTTATTGTCGCGTGTTTCATACTGGAAGACATTCGAAAGACGAGGGGGATCACGAACAGAAACATGTAATACAAACACAGAATAATATAGAATTTTTATAACAAACGATGGTCCTGGCATAGAATAGAAGGAGTACGCTGCTTTCCATTCGAGGCGGGATTCCATTTCAGGAGAAAGTCCGTTGATTCTTCACTAAAATACATACATGTCTTATTCGGGATTCGAACCCGAGTCCACTCGATCACAAGACAAGTGTTACAACCACCATACCAGGTGGAGTGGCTTTGAACTTCTCAATGATTTATTTTATAGCATTAAGCGATAAAGTTCATTTAAGTAGGTTCTGACTGGTTCTAAGCTAACGAAGAGATTTGAATAATTAAGGTAGTACAGCTTTACCAGTAATGGTAAAGTGAGTCGCATATTCACTTGACCTGGTTCACTTCAGCTGAACCAGGAGCTGTCTACGTGTTTTTACCAGCTCGAATTACAGGCAGGGTTGCCGCATATCAACCAATAAATTTGGATTTTGCTTTCATATCCATGCTTTATGCTGATTCTCGGTTTGGTAAAGTTCAGCAAGGTATACCCATATTAGCGATTTTTGTATATAAACTTTTTCTTCAGAATCTTACTTCCCATATCTTAATTAATCTCCGTATCTAGTTTAAAGCCATTTCGGTTGTTAGATCGAGCTACAGGTGGGCCTGAATATTGTCACTTTAAAAAGAACGAATAACATAATTATTTTGTAAGTCAATTCCAACTTTGTTAGAAAAACGCACTGGCGCCATTGGTTGCAACGAGTTGCAACTTTGACAGAAATAACGCAAAATAAATTTAAAATTCAAAAATAAAATTTTATTAATGAATTGATATTTGAAAAAACTGTTTTAACATCAAGTGTCATCCACTACAAGTTTAAGAAATTGTATTTGAACTTGTGAATGGCTGAATAGAAAGTATTTCATGGACGATTAAATATTCTAACAAGATATATATATAGAGAGAGAGAGAGAAAGGGAGAGAGAGAGAGAAAGAGAGAATAAAAATAGTAGGATTTGAAATGTCACCATTTACATCCCCGAAAAAAAAACACATTCTAGTGAATTCAGAATCTTACTATTAAATTAAAATTTATTTATTTGTTCTACTAATAAGATATTTATCGTTTCCGAAAGTATCAATATTTGAATATTACCAAAGTATATCATCATGATTAAAACTGTTTTATAAACCATTTGTTTCCTTTAGATACCAATAATTAAACTTTTAGCAATATTCCCGATAGTATCCACATTCAATTAATACTACTGTTTAACACATTCGATATAGTATGTATTATTGCTGGTTTAACCTTAAAAATCACTCACTGAAATTAGTTTCAATAAATTAAATGTAGACACACAATAATGTTGGGAATTTTAAATATAGACAATATTATTCATATTTCGAATATCAATTGATTTATTGATAGTTTAAATATCGGAAACACTGTCAACATAATTTGGCAATCGATAATATTACATATAGCTCAATTATCTGTACAAATATCGATAACAGGCGTAGTACTGATATTTGAGTATCAGTATAATTCTGATAGTATAATTCTGACTAAAATAAAGACGATGCCGGAATTTTTAAAGATACGAGTATATAGTTTTTTGTTGTATACATAAATTCATTGTTTCTGATCTCAATCAAATAAAAAATATATAATCAAAGACGACTATGTAAAATACTAAATTTCCCTATTGGTTATATTATACATACATATATATATATATATATATATATATCGAGCAGTCCACAATTATATCCTAAGGTTATCGTATCCAATTATTTGTTCATATCGGTTCTTTTAATTATCCTTGTTATTATTAAAAGTTATTAATGATGTTATTTATTTCTATAAACTTGCACTGAGCATTAGATGACACGATAAGTTGATAATCTGGTAATGTATTTATCAATTAAAATTATCTACATTTAATTATTAATGTAAATTATCAAATTATTTAATTATTAATGTATATTTTTAAATTATTTAATTATTTATCTATTAAGATTTTCTTATTGTTTTATTATTGGGATTATTAGCTAATTGTTTAATAAGGGATTAATATTAATTTCCAATTATTGAATCATATTAGGATTGCTACCTAATTTTATTAACAAGTAATTATATAATTAATTATTAAGTTTATTATCTAACTACTAAGGTTATATTGAATAAGATTACTATCCAACTAAAAGAATTATTAGTGGGTTTTTTCCCCCCGTTTTTTGTGGGATTTTGAACAACGAAAGCTATTATATTTGAGCTTCTAAAGAATTGATTTTATATAAGAATCATACTCATATTGGTAAATTTACAGACCATTTTCTCTTTGCTTAGGACTAAGTATCTTTGAAAAAATATGTACATCAGAAAATCTTATAAAAGTTTGATATGACTTTTAAACTTAATTTCTGTTTCATATTTTAAGCTAAATTCTAATTAGGATTAATTATAGAAATGATTCATTTTCATTACATCATGCTAAAACGAGAATAATCTGAAACTATGTTTAACAAATGTGCTTGCGTTTTCTTTTTATAAATAGACCCGAATAATAAATGATAATTATTTAAACATAACTCCTCAAATTTATCAAAAATTCAATATCATACACATTTATTCAGCTTTCAAAAAGAATAATTTTTAATGATAACTTTCACTGTACATATAAATTTAAATTAGATTCTTTTAAACTGATTTAATTCCAAATTTTTAGTAGAAAAGCATGCAGATACGATATTGTAAAAATATTATCTGCTCGAAATCAAAGCATTCGTTCAGATTCAAATTCCTTAATGAATTTTATTAAATGTGTGATTCTCTTTTTAAAAATTCCTTAAGCCAAAAGGTTTTTTTTTTTTTGCAATATTTTTAAGCATAGATACTGTAGGGTTGCTGATAATTACAAATGTATTTTACTCACCGTAATTGTGGTGAAATGTAATGAAATGAATTAAATTTGGCATCGTATACCTGTCTGAAAAAGAATCGGGAAAACATCACTTGACAAATATGTAATTACATTTTCGATTGGAGGAATTTTAATTATTTCTTAAGCGAACGCTTTAAGCCGAGTAAAAATAATCGATATTATTTTCTGATACTATAATTGAATCGTTCATATTATGCTTATTCTTTTTATTTCCTGAAGGAGAAGTTTAGCAGATTCAAATTGGATTTCCTTTTTAACATTCATTTTTTTTTTTTTTTAATGTTCACATGTCAATAGCTTTTCTTCAATGGATTCTTTATGTAAGTTGTTATATAACACGATGTATAACTTATGACTAATTTTTCCTAAATTGTTCGTGATTTTGCTTTATCACAATCTATTTATTTATTGCATTTTTTTTTCTTTTTACAATAAATTATTCTGGACCAGGAGTTGGCAACCTTGTAGCTGTGGCGTGCCAAACCAATCTACAAATATGATTCTGAGTGTCCCGCTGTAGGAATTATTTAAAATAGTTCAATTCCTCCTATTATGCATGCAGAGTTAGGAAATAGTGGTCAAGAATAAAGATTTAGAGTTTTATTATATATTAATTTTGCATCACTTAAAGATATTTATCAACATAAAAATAAACAATATAATGTATCATTGTCCTTTTAATACATAAATGAAAAATTGTAATTCTACATTGGTTATGTATAATGTATGTGCTAAACACATTTATTTTAAAATAAGAAAACAATTGGTAATAAGGCCTCCACATTAGAGGGTGCCAACATGAAATGACTCTGACATTTCGGGATATACCATGTCTGCAAAGGCTAAGTTGCTAAAATGCAGCCTCATTGGGAAAAAATGGAGAAGAAAAAAACAACAACATAAAATAAAAGCATTGCTTCTTAAACTTTAAATTTTTGCAATTTATGATTTTCAATTACAGTCTTCTCCCATCGTAAAATACGTAAAATAATGTATTGAAATCAGTAATACTATACTTGGAAGCAAAATATACAATACGACTTTAACCTCTTAAGATGTCACCGGCGTATATAAACGTCTCGCTCAGTCAAAGCGTTAATTGTCATGAACGCATATATACGTCTTTCCAAAGTACAATCTTAACCTGTGCACTGCTATCCATAAAATTATTTTGAAGACTTTAGAATGTATTTAAAGGACCTTGACAGTGATTGCGAACGATTTACTTATTTCAGAGAATTTGCTAATTTTTGTACCTTTTCTTCCCTCTTCCCCTGAATACATCACATACGCGTGCCTACGCGGAAAACGGTGGAATAGGGGAGCGAATCGTGTAACTTTAAATCGGCAGTAAGGGGATTCATTATAAACAGTAAAATTTATCAAGATAAGTTTTAATTTCGGTATATAATTTTAAATATGGCAAGCCTGTGGGGGCACTGATAATTATTAAAGTGGTTCTTAACATAGTATTGTTAAACTAATTGTGAAATGTATTGTGCAGTACTTGACAGAGTAAATGTGTATTTTATTTTTTATTATGTCAGAATGGGGTTTTTTTTTTTTGTTTACTTTCAGTAAATATAATTTTTTAAAAACATTCTTTTGTTTTTGACTTTTAAATATACCCACGCTCCCCTAGGGGGTGCCCCTCACAGTTTGAGAAACGCGGAGTTAAACGACTTCTTAAGATCCAAAATATTTTTTATATAAGAGAAAAGATTTGTGTTCACACAGATCTATAGAACCAAAAGAGTGAAGCAGAGCACACACTTGCAATTTACTTCAAACAATTAAATCTCGACAGTGATGACATCCAATAATTTTAAATAGCTGTCGATTAATCGTTAGACTTATCGTTCAGATTTTTTTCGTAATTCCGTACATTTTACTTTCTATATTTTTGAATATGTTAGTTCCATAAGCTCCATTACAAAATTAACAACTTCCATCCACTAAAAAATTCACAAAATTTATTACCTGGTGTAGAGTGCCACTAAGAATTGTACCGCCTGCAAAATGTGGCACGCTTGAAATAAGTTGCCGACCCCTTTTCTAGACACAAAATTGTTTATTTTTTATTTTTTAGATTGTAGATTAAAAATTAGTTACATTTATTCATTAGTCATAAATCCTGATGAAAAAATTAGGCAGAAAAAGTCCTAATAAAAATTAGTTTCTGTCCTGACCGAAGTTGATAGGTGTTAAAAATACACACATTTTATTTGGTTTTAATTGCTCATTAAACGAAGTGAATTAAATCAAATTCTATTAAAAAAATTAGAATGTTTCAGTTTCAAATTTTGCATAAGTTCTCAGAATTATTAATATAAACGAGAGAGAAAGATTTTGAAATACTTGGAAACTGAGAAAAGTTGTACAATTTGAATTTAAATTATCTGACTATTTAAGTTATGAAATAAAATCATGAAAAAGTCATAGATTTTTGTCTTTAACAGTACAATGAAATTTAAAAAACTACATTTTGCTCTGGCGCGATATGTGATGGAATGTTAGAGGGGCTTTGCTCAAGATTTTTTTCAAATTCTATTTATCGATATATTTTTAGGATCTTACCTTTAAATTTTTCAAAATTTAACAGCAGAATTAGTAAAAAGCACTAGTTCAAATGTATATTGTGTACTTTGATATATACTTATTTATATTTAAAACATACTTACTAAAGACGTTTTTAAATAAACGATAAATCAGCATAGAACATTTTGGCATTTATTTCGAATGAAATAATTGTCAACTTCTTACATTGTTTAATTTTAATGTCCATCAAAACAAATATAAGTGTATGAATTTGTGTTATTTGACAATTCGAATTGCTTTACCTGAACACATGTCTACATAGCATACGATTTGTGAACGTACGATTTAAAGCTACAAAGAAAAACAAATTATGATGTTTGAATCATTAATTAATTATCAAAAATAAAAATAATAATTCATGAAGAATAATTTAAAATTCACTGTTTGAAAATTCCAATAAAACCTCTTTATCAGTGTGTGATTCGATATGTACTTATTAATTTCATATTATTTTGCTTTTTACGAATAATTATTAACGGTACTTGCGTATTATACCGTCGACCAATTTCTCCAAAAGTTACGATATGCATCCAATCATAGATAACGTCTACGCTTACATTAAAACATGGTAATAATAACAGTAGTCACATTTGGCGACGTTTTTTGAATTAGCCATGATTTTTCAAATGGTAAAATTCGTCGATGGTGCAATACAAAAGTACCTTATTTATATATCTCCTTGTATTCATCATCCTTTTGTAAATGGGCTTGTATACTGTCATCAGTTTAATATACACCAAGCATAATATTATATCTATTTAATACACAATTCAAGAACTTACTTTTATCACAAAAATTATTATACTTAGGGATTCTAAATCCAGTAATTTTCATGATTATTACACAAAAAAAGATAAGATTATCTTTACAATCATAACTAGTTATAAAATGTGTAATACTAATTTTTAAAAATTCAAAATATTTTAAATAATTAACTCGAAGAAATTAAAGTAGTAACTTAAAAGATCCTTCGGTGAGAAAAAATTAAATATAATAATTAACACCATTAGGTACCTAAGCATTATACCGTCGATCAAATTTGACAAGTCAAAAGATGCCACCAAATGCTATCTTTATTATTATTGTGATCGGGCATGCGTGGGAACGGGTTTCCCCTTTTGGCTGCATAACGCGGCATCTAGCGACTTCTTTACGTTTGACGAAATTGATAGTCAGGTAATACGTCAGTACTCATTATTATTAATATTTATACAATGTCATTTAATTTCTATAAAAAAAATTGTGAAAACGGGCCATTTCATATAAAGTCGCCAATAGGTCTCGTTTATACGTAACGAAGCACATGATTGATAATTCTGTGCATACGAAACATGAGAAATTGGGGTTGCCAACTTGGCGAGTTATCTTCAACGTTGGCGATTGTTGCGATAATACCCAAGTACCTCGAAATGTAAATATTTGAAATAAATTTTTTTTTTTTATGAATAAAAAAGCTACTGATTACCTTTTAGTTTAATGTATGACCTCAAAATTATGTGTCATATTTTCTCTCAGAAATTTAATTTAAAAAATTAGTTAATGATTATTAATACTTTTATTGTTATTTTAGGAATTCCAGATGCTCCATCTAATGTCAGTGTGATGAACGTAACAAGTAGAGCATTCACACTTCATTGGGATGTTGTGGATAATGGAAATAGTCATATCACTGGAAGTATAGTCCAATATCAAACTCATTCAGGTATACAAATCCTCAATTGAGACTCACGTAGGTTACAAAAGAATAAAAATTTATTTATTTGGGTTGAAAAAAAAATCATATGTGATTTCCAGTAAAAAGGCTTTACTGATGGGTCCAAGTATGCGGGTGATACAAGATTGTATCATCCTGATTTAAAAATGCTAAACTTTTTTTTTTTAAGATAAGGTAATGGTTGATGGCGTTAGGCGGGTGAAATAAAAATTAATTACCCCACGAAGCCTCGGAGGGCTCAAGACTATTATGAATTAAAAATCCCTTGAGAGAAAATTAACATGAATCAGTACATATATTTTTAATGTAGAGAATGCTCGAATTTTGCAACTAAATTAAATTGCGCAATTTATTTTGAAAATCGATATTAAAAATACATATCTTTTGAAGATTTTTTTTTTCTCATAGAAAATAACACAAGAAATCTTAAACTACACAAAAGTTATGAATAAAAATAACTATAAGATAAAATATTATATATATATCCTGAAATAAAATTTCTTTTTAATCTTGAATTTACCTAGCCTTTTTTGTTGTATTTTAAAAAAAACAGTGGATTTTTGAGATATTTCTTAAATTTAATTTTATATGAACCAAAATGAAATCCTTTTTCTGAAAGAATCATGATGAATGTTTTGAAAATATTTTTGAACAATTTGTACTTGAATACTTATTATTAATTTAAAATACTTAAAATTCACATAAGTTTGCTCATTAGAGATTTAAAATTCCAGTTGGTTCCACAATTAACCAAAATAATTAGGATTTTTCATACATAAAAGTGCGATGAAGGTGTTTGTATTTAGAAGGAAATAAGAAACATTAAAAAATATAGCGGAGATAAAAAAAAGGAGAGGAAAAAAAAAATTAACAGCAAATAAAATAGATGAACTCCTAAAATATGATACTGTGGCGCCATCTATCCGATCATGTGTTAACTCAAATACTAATTTCATTTTAATGCGGAATTTAAATTAATAATAATAATTGATCACACAAAATTCACTTTTCTTACTCTTCTATAATAAATTCAATTGATGGTTCTTTTATCTATTTTGTAAAATATTTATTCTTAAATTAGTCGATGTGAAATAAATAATTTTTTTTCCATTTAAGGAAACATGAATTTTTATTAATTTAATCATATCTATATTGTAAAGTTATAACAATTGAAATAAAGAAAATTTAGAGTGTTAAACCATTGAATATTATCCTAAGTAAATATGTTACAAATATTTTAGTCCCGTAGCTTATATCAGAATACAAATGCTTTCGTAATTTATGTACTACGAAGTTAGATTCTTAATACTAACATATTGTTCTAACCAACACTTGTACAAAAGCATTTATTTCTCATTTCATGTACATATTCATATATTATGCATTAGCTTTGAAAAAGTGAGAATTTTAGCAATCCATTGGTAAAAGATTTAATGTTGATTATGCTAATTTTCATCTAAATCTTCGTTTTTTACAAGGTAGCATTTCTTTGTAACTTGGGAAATATTTGATTGAAAACGAATAATTTTATTGAAAACTTAATAAACTATTCTTTTATACTGTTATATATAAATAAATATGTTTTCTTTCGTCGTTTTTTTCCCTTAAACATTTATGAAAAAAATTAATAATTTTGGAAATACCCAATTTGTAAATATGTGTTTAAATTTTCGTTTTTAAAATGTGTCATACGTTTCTAAAGCCTTTAAAAACTTAAAAAATAAAAATCTGAGTATTAGCTAGTTGTAAAAAAAGGAAATAATATTTTTATCATGATATAAACATATTTAAATTTAAAAAATTATCTCTTTGAACTAGAATGATAAAAGAAAAGGAAACATAAGATCGGTTTTTTTCCCTTCATAATCATACACTTTGTTGCACATGCAAATTTTTTTTAACTTACAGATTCAGAGTGGAATGGCCAAACATCTCAATTAATAGTGTCCAGCGCAGAGACTATTGCAACCTTACGCGGATTAACCCCTGTTACAACTTATTTTGTGAGAATCATAGCAGAAAATACCTTGGGAAAAAGCCGACCTAGTGAAGTCCTGGATGTAACGACAGAGGAAGAAGGTAATATTTTAGTACCCATGTACAAAAATAACTTTATAATAAAGTTATCGAAGTGCCTGAACAATTTTAAGTGGTGCTGCCATCTAGAATCATCGATAGGATCTATTTTTTATATTTTTGATGCCAAACATTATTTAGATAAGGATAACACCTAAAGTCTTATTTATTTGTCATATATATATTTTTTTTCTTTTTATCCTTATTTTTGTTATTATTTTTTTTTTTTTTTCGTTTAATCTAACTTTTAACTGCATATTAGATAATAAGCGAAGTAAATGATGTATATAATCAGTTGTAATGATAGCTAGAATTATCGGCTTTATACTTTTCTTTCTTATTTGATTTTGCTACTTTATTTTAATGATCACACACTTAAACATTCTAATCAATTTGAAAAAAAAAATCTTCCTACAAAATAATATTTTGAAAAGAAAAAAAAATGAGTATTTTCTCTAACATATGCTCTTTTACTTCCTAGTCGGTTGCATTTTGTGCTACAGCACAGTCCATATTTCAAAAGTTTAGATAAATTTAATGTATACTTTTAACCTTAAAATATTTATTACTATTAAATAACATAAGAAATCTATCTGTTACTGATTCTAATATAGTTAATTTTGTATAACATGAATTTAATAAAACATCAAAATAATTAAAATTTGTAAATTTTATTAAATTATAATTATTTTTAACAGAATTTAAAATTATATTAAAGGAAACTAATTAAACCCCATAATAGTCTAAAAAAAAAGGAAGCATACCATAAAAGGGGAAGGGGAGGGTTACGGCAAAAATTTGTAATAAATTAACTATAACATAAAATGCATCATAATTCAAGTCTATTTTAACAACAACACTATGTGTGATGTTATAAATCAGTATAAAACAAATTAAATGTATGTTTCTTACTTCTCAAAAAATTATAAAATTAAGAAGAATTTTGTCTAATTTATCTAGAAATAGCTTTAAAAGTACCAAATTAAAAATGAAATATTCGTACTTTAAAACTATATCATAAATGGTTCTATATTTTTCAAAACACTATACATTTTTAATGTAAATCTAAGATTATATGTTAGCTTTATTGCATTTTCAAAATGGTTAGAATATTTTATATGGGTATATTATTAAAAATATAGTCAGATTACCATTTTTTTAAGCGATAATTTTGTTTTTTATCAGTTTTAGAAAAGTGTAAATCATACAGAAAAACTTTTGCTCTTCATAGTCCCGTATCAAAACTTAAGTTTATAAATTTGTGAAACAATTAATCAGTTAAACATAAACATTGAATTAAAAATGTATTTGATGTTTTTTTTTTTCATGTTTAAAAAAATGACATATAAATCAAACTATTGCAATTGAGTTGGGATAGAGCACTTAGTTCTTTCTTTCGAATCTTTACCTCTTTTTATGATATTTTCATGACTTTACAAGTGCTTTCAGATTTCTCTTTTTAGAAATTTGAGCATGCTAAATAAAATATAATTCTTGTTGTTTAAAATGTATATATAAAAAACCTTTGTGTAATAAAAACTGCATTAATAATCAGAGTTTAAGAGTTGATGAAAAAATCTTGACTAAGAAAAGTTTTTCAAGATAAGGGTTGACAGGGCAGAGCTATATAAACTAGTTGCAGAAAAGAAATCCTTGTTTGGGAGAGAAAAATGCTGAATATTTAAAAAGTTAGTATCAAGTGGAGCACCAGTGATTGGCTGGAAAGATACACATTTAAGTCTGGTTAAAAAGCTCAACAAATCATTGAGTAGTTTTGAGCTCGATCAAGGCGAACTGCAAAACTATTGAAATATTGAAAACTGGAAGAAAAATAAATAGAGAATAATTAAGTGAAGAAAAAAATGAATTAAAGAATAGAGGGATCAATTAAGAGGACTTTGGGTGTACGATAATTTAGACCAGATGAATATTTTTTGCTACTTATGATCGATTTGGTTACAGAGTTGTCTATTTCATGGAAGGAGTCTAAATCAATCTATATCAATCGTTTGAAAGTTAGAACAAAATAAGCCGATTGATTAAACCGTGGTATTTTTAATGTATATGGTTAAAAAAAACTATTAAAAAATGTCTTATGTGGGGAAGGAAACTGAATTTTAGAGATAGTGTTAATTTAATGTTTTTTTTCCAAATAATCCTTAATCTATAATTAATATTTTAGTGTCAAAATAGAAAATACTAGATATTTAAAACAATAACTTTATTCATTGGTATACGCAAATATTTTACAAAAAATATATGCATCTATTCATTGCTACCTAATAAACAGTCAATTCTATTTTTAATATATAATTATATTTTTGTTCATGTTATCTTACAGCTCCATCTGGAACTCCCACCGAAGTACATGTTCACTCAACGGGAGCCCAATCCATGAAAGTCATGTGGAAAGTAAAAACGAAATTCATTTAATATTATTACGAATTTTATGTAAAATAGTGTAAATAATTTGTGTTTGGATGTGTAATGCCTTTATCTTACTCTAAATTGGACTTAATTTACGTCAAAAGTGTAATATTCTCAAGCATACGCCGTCACTTACGTTATAATGATGATTCAATGAGAACTTGGTGATGGAACCAAGTTCGCGACCAATTCGGCTACTTTGGTGACCATTTTGGTGACTTGGTGATCATGTTGGGGACTATTTTTGGCGAGTTCGATACCCTCTGAATTCTTCTAGAAATTAGCAGAGAAATCCACCAATTTCAAGACCAATGACGCAAGCGTGTTTTTCTCGAATCATCCGCGAGGGATATAAATAGAGAAAGAGCTCGCCGAAAGTCAGTCAGTCTGGTTTTGACTAGTAATCAGTTAGTATTGCTTTAGTGATTATTTCGACTGTGGAACGAACTATTGCTTGTGAATAATTTTTATGTACGTGCATTTCAGACACCGATAATTGTGTCTGAGTTCTGTTGAAGGTGTGAAGACCTTCTGAGATTTATTTTGTGAATACTGCTGCTGAATCCTGTATTTAAAGGATTGAATTTTCTTCAATAACTTCTCATCACTCTTAAAGAACTATCTTGTTCCTCGCGACTGATCTACGTAAAACACTCAAACCCCCCGGTCAAAGTAAAAATATATTTAAATAACACCAAAAACTATTTAATTTATCTAGAAAAAGGGTAATAAAAGGGTTTCGTTTTAATGAGGAAGTCGGCATATGTTTTCATTAATATTAGTTTTCAGAGCAAAAACTTGAAACTTAAAGTTTTAAAACGTTTCCACTAAACAATACGTTCGAATTCTTTTTTGGATACATTACCTCACATAAATATGTAATAAAGATAACATTTAACAAATACGTTATAATGGTCAAGTTATTTATCAAGTTATCATATTGGCAGAGTTCAGATAATTACAACAATTTTTATTTATAATGAATTGTTAATTTTTTTGTATATTTATTGTGATCTCATGATATGGCTTTTTGAACTACACTTCAACTAAGATAAGAATTTACTTTTTAATGAAATTATAAATATCATACTTTAAGTTGTGCTAAAGAGTTTATAAATAAATTAATTAAAGGTGTGTATAGTAAATAATATATTTAATGTGAATTATGTAATTTTTAATTAATGAAAATGTAACTATAGGTATTTAATAAATAAAAATAAATAAAAAATTAAAAAAAAAAAAAGAATGATACGACTTAACTTAAACTTCTAACTCATAATGGTTGTTATACAATTTATAACAATTATTATATAATATATAAAAATTGCTTGTCATATGTTATAATAGTATGTTATACAACAATTTTTATGTTATATGTTATACAACAATTATTATGTTATATTTTATAAAATTAAATAGTATGTCATATGGTATAATTTTATGTTATATAACAATTGTTACGTTATGTGTGGCAATATTATGTTATAACACAATTATTATATGATATATTATAAAATATTATGTTATATAACAGTTATTATGTTCTTACACAATTATATGTTATTATGTTATAAAATTATATATGTTATATTTTATATTACAATAATATATTTATATACTCATATCTTACTGATTTTCTTACGCATCTAATTGTATTTAACTCTAGAACAACTTTTTTTAGTAGTTTAAATTTTCAAGAACATCACCATATATCCAAATTTGTCACTTTTCTTATATTGGGATAACAATTCAATACACCCCAACTTATTTCTAAGACCATTTCCCATTAACATTTATTATCTTTTTATGAAGGGAAAAATAATAATCTCTAAAGAACATTTACACATTCTGTTTAAAAAATCGCTGTAAAATACAGGAGAAATTAAAAGCAAAAGCTTAGACAGATGTATTTTTCTAAAATACTGTTTTTTAATAGCAGCTAATTAGAGTAGGCGTATTAAATTAGTTAAGACAGGACTTTTTTTTTATGTGTGAGTATTACACAATTCAAATTAAGTACATAAAGTGTTAAATATTCAGGTTTTAATAAAATTTACTTTGAAATTAGTTCGTTTCCAAATCTAATTACACGCTAATTTAATTGCCATTTTTCTTAGTCAAATTTTTCCAAATTTGTTCATATTCAAAGTGAGCCATCGTAATTATACGTACCGAGGCACTCAGTTTTATCCGTTAGGATTTGATTATATTGTATTCTTTCATAAAAGCACAGAAATATTTTAATAAAAATTACATTCTCTACATAATTCGAGTAGTATGAATATTTTCCTTTCATATTAAATATCAGATTATCTTTTAAACAAATTATTTTGTAGAAGTCTGTTAAATGTATCTATATATTTTTATACAGGCATACATTTGAAGGGGAATAAATAACTAATATAGATATTCATAATCATGAATAGAATTGTTAAAAATTCATTAAGAAATATTTATCAGAAATATTTATGTTTAATTGTTAGGATAATCTTATTGCAGTTCTTTCAATCATAAACCGAAACATGCATATAGTTTTATAGATTGATAATTGCTTTATTCCACAATTAGACCCACTAACAACTTGATTTGTTCACATTATTTTTTTAATTGATATGTTTGTCAGCACGTGTTAAATGAATTCCTTTCTCATTAAATTAATTTTCCAATTAGCTTTCACTATACGGTTGTATTTTTATATGAGTTGCATTTTTATAAAACATTTTGTATTCATTCTTATTAAATACAAATCAATCATTTGTGAATTCAGAAAATATTTTTTCTAATATCATACTACTCTTTAAAAATATTATAGTAATTATAATTAATTTAATTTAGACAGCATTTGAATGTGTTATTATCAACATGCAGGTTATGAAAAGTAATTTCCAAATTACATCCGTTTCTGTTTTTAAACACTAAATGTGTTCTCGAAGAATTTGTGAAAAAATATTGCACAAAAATTTGCTTTATATTTAATAAATAGCAAAAACTAAATTATTTTGAATTTTGAAAATCCCCCTTCCCAAAAAAATAATAAAGTCTGCATGAAAACTCGTGTCAAATCTTGCACTTTTTACATGTTACGCACTTTATTTTATAATAAAATATATAAATAATTCCATTAAAACATTTTTAAACATATACAAATATATTTCTAGATCTCTCATATTCTAATTCTACATTTTAAAATCTCTATCTCCATCTGATTTGTAAGATTTAACAAACAAACACACAGAGGAATATTATACGTGAAGTATACTATATAACCCAAAATTAAGAAAAATAATTAAAAAGGGAAGCGAGATTTTATTTGATGTCCTTTCCATATGCACTAACAACATTGCTTGAAATATCTTGATTTTTTTATTCTTCTATTTGTAGTATTTTTCTTATGGTCTTACAATATTGCTTAAACTATCTTACTTATACTTCTTTTTCCGCTATTTGTAGCAATTTTTTGTGAGGTTTTGAGCATAAAACTAGCCTAGTTTTTTTGGTAATGATATTCCAGTTGATTTAATAACAAAACCGATTAGAGCAATCTCTATACTGAAGATACCATACACAGCATTATTATCGTGCATTTTTAGCTAGTCCAAAAAACTTTTTTTTAAAAAAAATATTTTAATATTTGTACAAATGTATTCAAACAAATTATCTCCCAAAATATCTGTGTTAAATGTATTTATGTGTAATTTAAAATATACGGTAATTGTTTTATTTGAAAAATAAATAAAATCAAATGTTTTATGAATTTCTACAGAAAAAGAGTAAATGTTTCTTGAACATCAAACTATTACGAAGCAACTTAAGTCATTATAACTTCTAAACTTATATTTTCACAGCCACCACCGGAAGAAACGAGGAATGGCGTCATCAAAGGCTACTATGTGGGATACAAGATATCCGCCAATGAAGAAACTTATACTTTTAAACAAGTCGAAAAGTCAGCCAATGAGCAACAATCTACGTATATCACTGGTCTGCAACCTTTCACCGAATACGACATTGTAATAAAAGCTTACAATTCAGCTGGATCAGGTCCAGAATCCCCACAAATAATGGGAAAGACCTTAGAAACAGGTATTTGTCTCATTGTTGGTTTCCTAATTGAACAGGAAACATTGATTCTTAGAAATTTCGTAATGAATGTTTTATTGTCCACAAAATCCTTTTCCATCTGATAGCACGATCGTATTCTATTTAGTGCTTATGGTACAATAGTTGCAGCTTAATTGTTATTATGTGTATATCGCCTTATTTTTCTATTCAGTGTGAAATAATATTTGGAAAAACTGAAAATGTGATATGTCTTATTTGTGTGTATTTGATTCTTTACATAGTGCACTGTTTGTAATTATGTTTGATTGCTTTTTACAACCCTATAATTTGTTTACCCTTTCACTTCCATTTTCAACACGTGGTAAAAGTATTCTGTTTTGCAATTATGCCCTGTTAGCACTCTCAAACACAAAAACTCACATGTTAAGGTATTTAGTAGTTGATAAAAAAAATTTAACACCCAAACGAAAATGTTTAAAAGGAAGTTTACTAAGTTTTTCTTATACTTCTTAGCTCCACCAACTTCTCCAATAGTTCAGGTTTTATCCACTACTTCTTCCTCGATCGAATTTAAATGGGAGAAAGATGCCAAAGATAAATCAGCTATCACAGGTAAGTTTTCTAAGGCTCCACGTATTCAGTAAACATTTGAAACTTGAAATTCTCCTCTTTTTTTTTTGTACAAAAGCTGAAAAAAACAGTATAAATAAGTAAGCATTAACAAAAATAAAATCTTCCTTCCACAGTGCTCTATTACGCAAGAATTTATGAGCTATAAAAGTTTTAAAGACAAGTACTTAAACATGTAATTGAATTGCATAAGAAATGTGATAATTTTTCACTCACGAATATATTTCCTTCCAACTGAAAACTCAGTTGTAGTATTTTCATAATTGATTTTCTGGAATTAAAACCTAATGAGAAAAAAAGAAGATAATTCTGATTATTTAATGAAATATATACAATAAATTCCTTAAAAGTATAATTAAGAAGATCATTTTAAAAACTATAGAAATATGATTACATATTTATTTTAATAAAGGTTTTACACTTAAGATTATGTTTTTCGACAAAGGTTTTACACAAGGTAGAGACTCTTACTAATTATTCACTTAAAACAATTTTACATTTTATTGGAATTTTTTTAATCATTAAATTACTGATTTTATGAACTGTCCAGAAATTTTAGATGTTCAAACTTCTTACTAAAATTATTCCGTTTACTGAATTCAATAGTATTTTTTCTATAAAAAAAAAGACAAAGAATATTTTTGGAAAAGAAAAAACAGTTCGCTTAGTTTAAATTCTAAAAACAGGGGCTCGTTGATTCAAAGTTTTGCTCTGAGAAACACTCTTTTTTTTTCATCTGCAAAATGGAAAATTCTGAATATGTTCTTTCTGATTATGGAAAAATAATCAAGATTTTAAAAGTATACTAATCAGGTTTATCGAACTATTTATCATTAAATTGAATCTTGAAATAAATACTAGTTTAATAAAACAATTTGAAGTACGTGTAAGCAAATTGTATTAAATAACGATCAATTTTCAGAAGAATATTTGAATTTTTATATCAAATTATGCATTATAAAAATCTACACTATCGTAATCTTTGCTTACGGGGATTAAAAACTTATAAAATATAGAAGATTAAAGCTAATAATTTTTTGTATAATAATTGATTATGGCATAAATACAATTAACTATACCATTCCTTAGTACTGAAATTTTAGTTATGACTATTTTAAAATATTTAACAAGTAAATTTACCAGAAAAATTTTAATTTTTACAAGTATGTTATTTGGAATAATAAAACTTTTTTGCTTATATTGTAAAGAAAAAGCAGCCTGATTTAAATCATTAACACGTAAATATTACATTTCGTGATAAACATTTTCTTTTAATTTCCTTGAATTTTAACAGAGTACATGCTTCATTACAAGCCCGATAATGGTGATTGGGAACAACTTCGTTTGAGTAACAGGCAGGATCATTATTCCCTGGATGGTTTAAAATGTGGAACCAGATACCACTTGTACATGACTGCTTCTAACAGCTTAGGAACTGGTGAACCGAGTGAACAAGTTTCAGTCCGAACTCTTGGAGCAGGTAATGCAACAAAGGCTATTTTTTTCTCACCAATGTCTCGTAGATTTTCGAAAAACGTTATGCAATTTACACAGCAACACACAAGTGGTAAAAATAGAAAGTAAGCTAAGCAAAAAAAATTTTAAAAGTATGCTTTTTTAAATAACATAAAATTTTATTTGAAAAAAAATTCCAAACGTCTTGAAGAATTTTAATATAATGACAGAGTACGTCTTTCAAATTGTTATTTTGTAAATCACTATGAGAAAGATAGACGCAAAAGGAAATGTTTATTTTAGTGCTTAAATTTCGTTTTTATAACGGAAAGTAACTTTCTTGGAATTATTATAAAGCAATGTTTTAAGGTAATTAATATTCTCACAAAATACTGTTACATCTACTGGATTGAGTGGGGACACTTAGTTTTTTCGAACCTTTATATCTAGTCATGAGAATTTAAATGACTTTTCAAAGCTTTCAAAATGTTTTTTTTTATAATTTAATTATTTTGATTTAATAAAATATAGTTTTTGTAGATTAAAATAAGTTAAGAATTATATGTATATATACACACACATATATACATTTATGTCATAAAAATTGCATGTGCAGTGAGAGTGTAAATTTAGATGACAAGGTCATCACTAAATTTTTTTTTATCGCGTGTGTGGGGGGGGGGGGGGGGGGACGAGCCAATCTACTTGCAGCAAAAAAGTCAGAGTGTGTGAGAAAAAAAATTTCGATTGAAAAAGCTACGGTGCATTGGTGTCTGTAATTGACTGACCAAAATGGTCAGCTATTTTACATTTTAAGTTTTTTTTTTGAGAAGCTTAAATAATAATTGAATCGTAATGAGTTTGAGTAAGTCTAAATGAAAAACTAGTCAGAAATTAATATTTTAAAGAAAAATAAGTAGAGAAGTAATTAAGATAAAAACAAAATTTAGGATTAAAAAAACAGTATCAATTTAGTAGTATCTAGGATTATGTTTTTCACCAAGTATATATATATATATATTTAAAAATTCTTAAACAGCACGCAAAACCACTAAACATATTAGACAGTTTTTATCAATGAATTAGTAATCATAAGTCCTTTATACCGGGAAATAAAATCAAATTCTTGTTTGTGTTTAGAGATTTATGGGAAAATTCATAATTTCATTTTTCCTAAGAATTACTCTTATTTATTGTTCACAATAAGTGTAGTAATAAATAGCATAAATAGTAGCATAATAATTTTTTGAGAATAAACAGCATAAATAGTTTTGTATATTTTTAACCCTAACTTTCTCTATAAATGCATTTTAAAAAGCCGTTTAAAACAGCTTATACATAA
>BMAV01018608.1:159101-181305 GCA_019973955.1 Trichonephila inaurata madagascariensis | reverse complement strand
AAAATATGCTCTAAGGTAAAGAAATTAAGAGGAAAAAAATTTAGAAAAATAATTTCAAAATTTAGTATTATGCCACAAAATGTTAAATTAAAAAAAAAATAGAAATAGATTTATAATTTTAATTACATTATTTTAGACTCAATACAAAATTATTTTTTACAGATAACTAAAAGTGATGATTGATGATAAATGCGTACTGACTGGTGAATAGTACAATATACGCTGCAACATTTAATACCCTTTACTCTCTTGCACTGTTGAATCAGTCTGTGATCCACTTTTTTTCCGTCTTCTGCTTTATCGCTCTCTGACATTTCGACAGTACGTTGATTTTAACAAAATTAATTCTAGAGAAATAGTTAAAAATGTACCTGAAAATCTTTTTGTTACTATTTCTTGTTCTCTCATCGTAATATATGTTAAAAGTACTAAAATGTATGCTTTTCTTTAACAAAAGTTATTTTAAATTTTAACCATAAAAAAATCTCGTGTACCCGAACTTCATTCCCTTATGACAGTATTTAACATAACAATTCGCTATTTTATTTGATTTTTCCCTTCAACTATATGCCATAGAACTTCTTTTGCATATAGGTAGGTTTTGAAATTCTGAAAAAAAAAATCAATCCACTTTGACTCACAGACTACTAATAATCTTACTTAAGACATAATAAATAAACTTAAATACAGAATTAATAATGCAAAGTATTAATTTTGCGAATCTTTTAGCTTCAAATAATAACAATTAACAAACTTTTATTTCAGGAAATAAATACAAATATTTTATTCGCATTTATTTGTGCTAAAATGTCATTTTTATTTACTATCACTAAGTACACTTTTCATGACCAAATAAAATATTCCTTTCTATATTTTTTTATTAATTATTTTATTTTGAACCAGTCTACTCTAATATCAACTATGAGATTATGAAGAAATTTCTTTCAAATAGTAGGATATGGTTTCTTCGAAGCACGTACGAAAAGTTGCTTAATTATTTTGTCGAACATTTTTAAAAGAAACTTAATTGAAAATTAATGAAAGATTTAGGTTTCGGAACTTTTAACTGATGTGCCAAAATTTTCCTAAATGTAATTAATTTCGAAGCTCGCCTTTTTAATCCGATTTTTCAATGCAAGCCTGTAAATCTTATATGAATAATTTAATAGTTGCCAGAAACCAAAAGTCATTATAATACACGATTCGACGAAGTGTGCACCCTGAATTTTGTTAGAGTAATCTCATTTGGTGTGCGTGCTTTAATTGCTAGTTATGATAATGCGTTTGGAGAATTTGCATTAAATATTCAGCTAACGATAAAGATTAGAAAGTTCTAAAACCTTCCCTCTGCGATGTTTGTACGGATTTTACACTGTTGAGTCTTTATTATTCGAAAACCATTTTCTTCAATTAAAAAAAAAACCCTCACTAAATTTAATCTTCTGCAATTTAGCTGATTTATCAGGCTTTAATAGGAGTTTTTATTGTTAAATAGATTTTACGTAAATCACTGGTTTCATCTAATTAAGCTTTTTAATTGTGGAAAATTTTCTTAGAACCTTTTTTTGTAATAAAACTACCTTCAATGAGTAAAAGCGAAAATTATATTAACGTAAAAACTATAAAGTAATTCGAGGGCTATTGGCAACAGACCTTGAGATTTTGTATCTAACTACCACACTTTCCCAACGAGAGGGCTTTGAGATCGACAGGTGTCGTCCACGACACTTGACCATGGTTCAAAATTACGTGATCCCTCGCCGAAAGCCCTCGTGTAGCTGAACAGTGCGACGTTAATATTCAATCAATCAATTGAGATTGACAGATTTAACTTGCATCAGCTTCCCTATACATCGTGTCTTCAGTGGGGTACAATACTTACATTGTACAAAGTTTGTTTATATTTCCGACCCCCAACATTCTCACATGATGCTAAGTGGGCAGAAAAGCCAAAATTTCTAGGTAATTATTCTGTTCTATGTGGGCAGTGGATAGAGCCTCTAGCCTCTTATAAAAGCTTTCCAAACACCTAAATAAAACTTTTTTTAATTGAAAATTTGCTTTATTCATTCAGATGAGAAAAAAGTATACTTAAGACACATGTCGAAATTTTTTTCAAAGATCAGAAATTTTATTTATAGTAATCAAAATACAATTTGTAGATTTACACCGAGAAACACTGTTTTTAACTACCCATCAGGGGACATGAAATGCAAAAAATGTATCTTCCTGCCATCTATATTAATTTTTATGCGTTTTAGCTTCAATCAGTGACGCACACAAGGGGGTGTCCTAGGGTTGTGGACCCCCTCCCCGAAAGCTGTTGTTTTTTTCAATGGATTATAATTCTAAGTATATAGTACGTACAATTTAATTAAATATTTGTTATTAATGATTAATTTTATTAATAAATGCTAATTATTTATTCAATAATTAGTTTTTTACTGTTTTTTGTTCCCGAAAATCAACAAAATCAAAAGGAGCATGATACAAGACGGGTGGACTTTCGACCCTGGACCCCTCCTTGAAAAATTCCTGTGTGCGCTACTGGCTTCAATTAACTCATGTGGATGGACTAAATATCCATCACCCGCTTGGAGAAAATTTTTTAAATCTGTGACTAGACGTATTAGCTACTGCCCGCTAAAGGGTTAATATCTTACACAGATACTATTATCATCGGGTGAACAAACATTGTTTGATGAACTGTTAGCATAAAAGGTTGATGATAAGTTCATTCCAAGACAAGACATTTATTTGAAGCCAGAATTACGAGGCTTGGAAAGCTTCAAAAAACTATCGCTACACTTAGTTGTATAGTGTTTGTTACACACATAACTTGTTTTGACTTGCATGGTAATCTCAATCCTTCTGGAGTTTATTTTTAACCGATTTGAATGAAACAACTTTGGAAAATGATTGCAGGCGTGACAGAAGAAAAATAATCGATAGAACCGAAACAAAATTCTAACGAATTAAACAATAAATATTAGAGCGAATTTCAACAGCCACCTGACCGAAACATTTGCTCATGCACCTGTGTATACTGAGTTGGGCACAGTAGGCCTTGGCCTTCTTGGGCTGTTGCCCCACTGAGTTAAGTTTGGGGGTATACTACCTGTTGTGTAAAAATTTAATCTATGGATGACTTTTCCTCATTATTTCTATGAAACTTTAAAATCACTATATAATGTTATTTAAAAAAACAAACTATAAAATGATCCTGTTTTTTAGCTTGAGCGCATGTCTTCTTCCAGAATGGGCACAGATCCCACAAAGTGATAACTTGTATGCAACTTGCTTGCAGGTATGAATCGTTGCTGTGAAGCTTGCATCTCCAATCCTTGCCCTACTGATAAATGTTTGTAACTAAATGTTCCAAACGTTTTTCGGAATAAGTTAAGCACATGATTGTTTATAGTATTTATTTGAAAACGAATTGTTTTTAACCTATGCTATTTTGTGTGGTATTACCTTTTCTGCAACCTATGAAAATTTCATTTTCAGTAAATCATTTTCCTCTTACTGCCATCTTTCTGTTTTTTGCGTATTTTTTGATACAGAGCGTATTTAAAGAGTCTATAAATTAGTTTTTTTCTCCTTAATAATCTATATACATATTGAGTATTCCTAGGAGAAAACATAATGAAAGTTAATGTTAAAATTAAACTCTTGTATACGATTAAAATTCAAGACATGGCTGCTTTTTAGTTTTTATTAGATATATTTGCGTTTGGATTCACTATATAAATACGAAAAGAAGTATTTCTTTGCTTTATGAAATGGAACACTAGTGTCAGACAATTCAGCTAGGTATATTATACATAATCAGTATTGCTGGTTAACATGGATGCTAAATGCTAGTAATACATAATTTTCTAATTAATTTAGTTTGGCTTGCAAATTTACCACTTAATTAGAAACGTTATTGCGAATTCGAATTAATAACGATAGCATTATAAAAAGGTGTAAGTAGATTTTATTATAAGTTAAAAAGGTATAATTTGATGTCAGATGTCAGGTTGCTATGATGCCTAACCGAAAAATGCGGGGATATATATAAATGAAAATATAAGGATTCATTTAGCAAAAGAAGAATTTGTAAAACATTTAAAGCATATGGAAATGTCCCCGCTCAATATATCTGATTTAGATATGTATTTTGTTTCAGATTCATGCAGAATTTAATGTTGACATGTATTTTAAATATTTTAAAATGCGTATCCTTGAAATTATTCCACTTTAGCAAGTGCTATTTCTGATGACATAATAAATTTAAAAATGTACTATAAAACTTACACATTTTATCCCTATTGCTTAAGAAATTATAGCATCTTGTTTTATAATGATATGTAGTTCTGTAATAATAATTTGCCTAAATATCTTGATTTGTTATTGTTACATTAAAGGTCCCAAATATATTCTTCAAGCTTTATTATTTAAAGTTAATTTATTATAAATAAATTTGTTATTAACTTATAAATAAACCATTTAAAAAACCACCCTATATGGTTAATTTTAGTTTAAGGAGTATTCATATATTTCAATGTTTTTATATGATGCATTATTTCCCATTATTTTTTTATACTGTTAACAAGAACAAGAAACGATATTTGTAAAATTAATCTTAATTTCTTTAATTTTAAATTTTCTAAGCAAATGAACTATGAAATTAATCTTAACTGTTAAAGAGAAGATAAAGAAATTCAAATATACATGGTAGAGAAATTAACTATGAAAATAGATGCTTTTGCATCTATTCAAGGAAAAAAAGTTAGCAAGGGAAAAAGTTGTTAAAAACTAGAGAAAAATTTCCGGGACATTTAATATGCATTAATGCATTAAGTTTTGCTCGAGCTAAATAAATCGATATAAGCACTTAAGATAAATTTGTGTGTTCCCAATCTTATTAAAAGCTTAGAATTCCTCCAGGACTTTTGATTGCAAATAGATCAGAGAAATTCCCTGTATATTTAATCAAAAAATGATTAACCTTTCTGCTTTCTTCTAAGATTAGATAATACAGAAATAATTAAAATAAAAATTTAAGGGGAAAAAGAAAATGAAGAATAATTACACATTTGTTTCGGTTATTTTCATTATAAACTGAAGGTATTATTTAATATTTAATTTTATTTGTTGAAAAAAAATAAAAGTTAGTTTTAATTTATGATCTACAGATACAGTTTTGAGTTAATATTCACAAACTATTTCATAAGTATGTACAATAGCGAAAGTTTTTAAAACATATTTACATTCTAGGAGGGCTATTTTTTAAGTAAGGTCAGTTGGCGCGTATAGTTCCCTAGTTCACGCATACGTCACAATGAGTCTCTGCGTCACTGACCAGCATCCTTTGCGAACACACTCGTGCCATTTCCAGCTCTGTAGCAGTCGTGTAGGCTTCGCTGTGAATCTTTAAAATGTTTAAGGTGATTGAATCGCCCACCAAGTGTTAGACGCGGTCTGTTATCCCTTTTTTGATTGCGAGAAACATGTCAGCTGCAGATATTCTTAGCCATGTAACAGAAGTTGATGGCACTGAAGCAATTAGTGATAGAAAAGTTCGAAAATGGGCCAGGAAGTTTAAAGATGGGTGAACAAACGTCCATGATGAAGAACGCTCAGGTCAGCCCTCTGTAAGCACTGATGATTTGGTGCAAGCAGTTGAATCTGTGTGACAAGCAAGACTGAGTTTGAGGTACCTTTTCCGGTACCTCAAGCACAGTCTTGGTGGGAAACGCTTCAGGGACAACAAAAAATTGAAAGCGGGTTTTCAAAACTTAGTTCTAAGATTTGACAAGTGCATTAATAAACTCGGCATCTGTGTAGAAAAATAGGCAAAAATATGTACAATTCAAAGATAAAGAGTTTTTGAAACAAAATATAGTCGTTATTTTTTAAAAAACAAACGGACCTTACTTAAAAAAACAGCCCTCGTATTTTGTGGAGGCCGCGGTAGCCTAGGGGTCATGGTTGCAAACTCGCGGTGAATTTGAGTCTTAATGTACTTAAAGACTCCCCGCGTAGAGGAGCTGATGCTCGTTAAATTTGTGCAGTCTAAAGGTCCTCCAACAGTCGTAGTGGGGGAATTTGGAGAACAAGGTGCTAGCTGAAGTATCATCTTTATCACTTGACCACGGTTCAGATTTGCGAGTTTTTTTGGCTAGTGGGGGTTGAGGTAAGATAAAATCTATCCATTACTATACTTTTCGGTTAAATATATTTTCCCAATGGGGCTTCGGATTGGTATTTACCATTGCAAACCTAATACAATCCTCTGGAGCAGGTATCAACTTTCAACAGCGGCACCATATAGGTGGAATTCTAATAACCGCAAATGTCATTTTAAAACTCAGCTTTATTTCCAAAGGGTGGCGCCTGAGCTCTGAAGAAGCGAATTTAATTAGGAATTAAATTCGCATTAATTATTAGGAATTTAATTTTTCCCAGAACACTCATGTCAAACAGCATAAGCTTTAACAAGCATGTTAAAGATCTTTAACATGCCGCATAATGGACACTACCTATTTTCTGCATCATGGAAATCCTTCGACTTGGGCCGAGTCAAACCCACAGCCTTATGCTTATAAAGGCAGAGGCAAATCAACTATGCCCCACGCAGTCGGCCTTTCAGTTAAATACAGTTAATGTAAAAATATGCATTCAATTTAGGGTAAAAAAAAATTGAAAAAAAATATTTTTTATATTATGTAAAACATTACTGAGCCATCTTCTGTATAAATATTTCATGACTAGTTGGAATATTTATATTTTGTAACAATTTTAAAATTTATCTTCTTCTGTGCTGGAAGTAACTAAAAATAATGGACCCTACCGATTTTCTGCATCATGGAAATCCTTCGACTTGGGCCGAGTCAAACCCGCAGCTTTATGCTTATAAAGGCAGAGGCAAATCAACTATGCCCCACCTAGTCTGCCTTTCGGTTAATTACAGTTAATGTAAAAATATGCATTCAATTTAGGGTAAAAAAAATTGAAAAAAATAAATATTTTTGATATTATGTAAAGCATTACTGAGCCATCTTCTGTATAAATATTTCATGACTGGCTGGAATATCTATATTTTGTAACAATTTTAAAATTTATCTTCTTCTGCACTGAAAGCAACTAAAAATACCCTACTCGGCCCATAAATATTTTTGGCCATAAATCAGCCCCAGTTTAGCTTATAAAATATTCCAAAAAAAATCCCATCAAGTTGTAACAAACTGAAAATACTATATTGCTTATATTTACTTCTAAATACAACGTCAATTTTGTTAAAACTGTTTCTGCCAGTTCTTTCAAACTAAAAAACTTCAATTTCCCACTATTCATGTCATACCACTAAAATAAAGAATTGATTTGACGAAGACTGATGTTTTCGAGATTGTTTTTCTCAAAGTTGAAAAAAAATGTATATATATATATATAAAATGAGAAAAACGTTCAATCATACGACTACAGGCCTTTTCCTCTCTTTTCGAAAGTGAAAAGTACGCGCCAAGGAAAATTGTTCTGTTCTGTTTTCACCCACACACTCTACGGTCTGATGGCTATTTCATGGTCGAACGATGCACGTTACTCGGCTGTAGAAATCGCCATGATTTCATTTGGCGCTACTCCGCCAAGAAGTCGGAGCGGTAAGAAACGACTGAGAGCAAATGAAATAAAATAAAATGAAATGGAAGTAAATAAATAAAAAAACTAACAAACAAACAAAAAAATAAACAGATAGGGCGGAGCATTTTCGGCCATTGAAAAGATAGCGGAAAGTAAGGAATTTTGGTCTTGGAGCTATTATTGGAGGCTGAAATGTTGAATAAAGGAAAAAAAAAAAGAACAGTTGCAGTTCTTTACGAAATAAAACAAGCTGAAAAGTTCTTTGCAGAACTCTGTTGAACTGGAGCTTTCGTTGTTTAAAAAAGTTATGTTTAAAATGGCGTAAGTCTTTTACATTTTTTTAAAATTTCGAAAATAGAGTACTTCGATGAAATGAATTCAAAGAAATGATTCCATTGATTCGTTTTTATTTCTCTCTCATGCACTGTTAGATTTTTCTCATCCCTCCCCTATAAAATTAGAACGTCAGAATGTTTAAAACGTTCTTTGACGTCATTTGAAATTTTAATGCTCTTTGACCTTCGTCAAGTGTACATGATCTCTTACGTCATTCGTGTTTATTTTAAGCAAATAAATACTAGAGGTACGAACAAAATGAATGAAATGACGCAAGTAATACGCCAGTTCTCGTAAAAGATTAAATCCCAATTCCCAAGCGATGTTTAAATATAAATAAGAACAAATATTTATTCGTTTTACTTATATTTTATAAATAGACTTAACACAGTCCGACAAGCAAGTTTGTTTAAAATACTGCTTGGATTGAAAACGACTTATTTTATACCACTTTTTACATAACGCTATATTCTTTTATAACAATTAGTTTCAGCACGTTTTTTTCAAAAAAAAAAAAAAAATATATATATAGCCCTTGTAAAACTATGTTAAAATTGTCACACATTTATTAATATTTGTACTACTTTTATAATCATTATGAACATACTTTTAAAAAGATAGGAAAGTCTTTAAAAAGAAATTAAGCAATAAATAAAGAGTTTAAAAGCACATAAATAAGTCCTTAAGCTTTTTAAATAAATTACAAAATAAATAATTCTTTTAGTTAACTCCTCATGTTAAGTACAACTTTTTAATACATTAATGTGATTTTGAAAGAATCGCAGAAAATAAACTCACTTTTAAAAATTTTTGGAACAATTTATCTGATGTATATTTTTGTTTGGATATATCAAACTAAAATATCTTCTCTAAATGTTAATGTGTTATAGTATTTTAATTTTTAATTCTTTCTAGTTTACCTGCCACTTGCTGCTTGTGAAGCTACATACCCAAAGAAAAGGAATAATTACATGTATGCATTATCTTGTTTTTTAAAAAAAAGGTGCAGATAGAATAGTTAAGTAATTAAATCGTTCCAAGTAATTAAACAGTTTTTAGTGAAATAATTTAGTTTGTAATTTTGTATGTGTTTACAGATAATTTTGTTTTTCCTTATTGCTTACACATGACATTTTACATTTTGTAAGCATATTAGACAAAATTAGCATTAATATAAGCGTTTTTTCTACATCCAAGCGAGCCAAAAATTAATTTTGGGAAAATTCTGGACAATCTGGCTAAATTGGAAGGAAGTGTATAATAATTTGTGAAAACAAATGTGACACATAATGCAAGGAAAACTTTACGTTTAATAAAATATCAAATTTTACCTAGCAAAAAATTGTATTATCTATCTGTCTAATTGTATATTTATATAACTATGAAATATTTATAATTTTATCAAAGTAATACCTTTTGCTTAATTTTTTTTTGAATAAAAATGTCTTTTCTAAGGCAAATTAAATCTAAAATTTATCACAGTGACATGTTTTTTAATTATATCTTTCTATTTTAAAGTAAGAAGCCTTTTTTTACATATTTTTTTAAAAAAAATACTACCAAAAAATAAACCCTAAATTTATGTAAAGGAGATGATTTTCTTACTGCTTTTTTCTTATAAAGTTAATAAGAGCTCACACATGAGTAAAAATTCTGAGTAATTTAAAAAGGAAATGATTTAATTAAAACAATCAATTCCTTATTCAAAAGTAAATGATAAAAGTCTGCGAATTTTAAATGAAGTTTCTAAATAAAAATTGGGATTCATTTATTAATATAATTGTATTTGCTTAAAGTATATGAATTTTTAAGTTAGTCTAAGCCGAGAACGATCTCGAAGAAGATTTATCTCACTAACATGCACAATACTAACATATACTTAGAGAGATAATACTAGATACGTAATTTCCAGCAAATAACAGAAATATAATTACTAAAAGAATAAAAATAAAATGACTTGATGAAAATTTCTAAAGCATGAAATGTTAAAAGTTAACCAAAATATATCATAAATCTAATTAAAAATTCTTTTTTCTCTGTATATAATTATAATAAAAAGACAATTTTCTGAAAACTAAAACAAAATTGAAAGATTTCGTTTCTCACTAAATTTAATTTTTGTAATTAAAAATGCAATTTTGATAAATACCATTTGATAAAAATAGTGTATTCAAATTTTGTTTCTGTAATGCTTTTAAATAGCTAAATGTATTTAAAATATATAGAATTAATTATTTATAAAAAGCTGTTTCTGCCTCTGTAGCAAGTTAAAGTATAAATATACATTTTTATATACTTTTAATTGTACTTAAATTTATAATACATTAATGAGTATTAGCTCTTATAAGCGTTTACATTTGTTAAATTTATTAAAAGTTTACATCTATTAAATTTATTTAAAAGTTAACATCAATTAAATTTTAAATACAAGTATATGCTTATTATTTCTTCTTATATTTAAAAAAATTTAATATTCTGTCGCTATTGTAAAGGAGAAGAAAAATGTCATAACATTGCTTTTTAGCAGTTAGGTTACAGTTACAGTTAACATCTTCATGTGGGATTTGGAGAAACAAAGGCTATTATCCCATCAGCAGTTAGGTATTCAAAGGAAAAAAGGGAAACACATTTCCTAAAATTCTAGAATGGTATTTCTGAGTAGCAATTTAAATTTTCAAAACAAGATTAGAATTCTTATTACTCTAAAGCTTTTGTCAGAAGCTGCATAGCAATCTCTTGCATATACCATGGAAAGGAAATTATTTTAATTATCACTTTTGCAGAAATTTTAAGTTTTAAATAACACAGGTCAATTTCATGAACATTATTTTCGTTGAAATATTTTTTGCTCAGATATTAATTCTGAAGAACTGAAATCCAGAATTGAGCTTCCAGTTGAATTTCGAAAGGAATACGGATTAAAGGCAATGAATGATATTAAAACATAAGGATTGATTCAAATTATTTATTCATGATTTTTAAAAACAACTGTCTTCAATACTATTTTACAACCAATCAGAATATTATACGATTCAGGAAAGATATGTTTATTTATCAGTTAATTATTGCTATTTTTTGTATACGAACATATGCTGAATTGTTGGTCGATAGTACGATTCATCGTTCTGTAACAAATTCCACCGTTTATTAAGGCTTAATTTCAC
This sequence comes from Trichonephila inaurata madagascariensis, assembly GCA_019973955.1. NCBI lineage: Eukaryota > Metazoa > Arthropoda > Arachnida > Araneae > Nephilidae > Trichonephila > Trichonephila inaurata. The sequence goes on along the minus strand of BMAV01018608.1, from coordinate 170,179 downwards.
ATGTCTCACGTCAGTAAAAACTAGATAATATATATATTTTTTTACTACTGATTGGTTGATCATAGGAATCTAGTATCAAAATTTATTTTGCTGGAAATAAACCTTCAACCTACTTTTGCCTCAATTTTTTTATCTCACCTAGAATTTTAACCAAGCGAAGTATAAGCAGGTCATGATGCTATTTAATCATACCGCGATTAAACGTGCCTGCATCCAATTTACATAAGGCTTTGTACAAAGTTCTTTTCTTCAATGACATCAATAATAGCATTGATCTGCTTATTCAAGAGATTGAGATTATTATTATGACTTTTTTCTTAAGATGTTAGCATGATTGAATGCTGAATTAATATGTTTAGGTTTGGAAATTTAACTGTGTTTTCTTTAATGTTAATCAATTTAATGTTTAAGGCAACCAGGACTTCATATATTTTGAAAAACTCGATTTTTCAATTTTAGTTGTAAAAAATGGTGCATATTTTTCTGAATCTAAAAATGTATAATACTGATGTGTTTGTTGATAAAATAGTCCTGAAATATGAAAAATATAAATATAAACAAGTGACCAAGCCCCTTTTGACACATTTTAAATGTGTCGTTTCTGCTGTGTTTGATCTATATAAACTTTTGATTTTTTTTCATTTGAATGAATAATAAATGTATATAAACAGGGTAAATGTGCATATAGTTAAAAAAATATGTTTTGGTATATAATGTCTAGTTTTTTTTAAAAAAAGTTTTATAAGTGCTAAAAAGAAAATTAAGATTTTCAAAATTTTAAAGTTTTAGAATTATTTCAAAGAAATTATGCAATTAATTCATTAAAAAACTGGTTAATTATGTTTGATATGTTGCTTTATATATATGAGTAAAATTTTTTGTGTATTCAAGAATTATTTTTGTCAGAAATGGTACCTACATGAAAGTATTGCAAGATCTCGAAAATTATGTTCATGTTAATTAAAACCAAGGGAAAAAAAAACATATGAATTTAAAATTACTGTTGTAACTCTAGAAAACGATTAAGCATTATTATTAGGCATATAAAAATTGGCAAGCAAATACTAATCAAGTGTAAGGAAATGGATGTAGAATTATTATTTTTTTTTTAGATTTTTCACTTTTTATCAAAAGCATATTTTTTCGTACTTAGGTGCATTTTTTAAAAACTCTATTGCACTATATGATTCCAGTTCCAAAATAGGTTCACTGTGTTTTGCGTGTCGTTTTATATATGTGTAAAAAATATTTTGCATAAACAAAGGATACTTTTTTAAAAAATGGTTCCTCAACATAAGTATATATTATGAGTTCTCAAAAATTATGCATTACTTTAATTAATTAGGGGGAAAAAACTTTTGAACTATAAAAAGTTATTTTTATAGTTCTACAGAAAAATTAAATTATCTTTTTTAAGAATATAAAAAATCTAATTTCTATAGGAAATTTTAAAAGATATATGTCTTATAAACAAAGGGTCTTAATTTTGGCATTTTACTCTTTCGAGCATGTCCTGGTTCCCTTAAAGTTTTTCAGACTTTGATTTAATTATTCTTGAATTTCACTGCGTAAATGATCTCGGATTAATGTTGTTATAATTCGAATAACTTTTGAGTTAGCATTAAGTTGAAATATCACCTAAACGTCTTTTTTGGAATATTTTATGAATAGTTTCCAGTAACATCCTCTACTACTTTTTACACTTGTTAAGGTTTTTGTTAAGCCAATTTATATAGAGCTAGGGATTCAAATTTATAACATCCTCGACTGACGAAGCAATGTAAACTTCTTTTCCCATTTCCAAAGAAGTATCAAAATTAGTTAGGCGATGTTTAATTCTTGATTCTCTTTTAGTATTTTAAACAATAGCTTTTGAACTATTGTTCGATTCCTTTTTTGGCAATTGGAATTTTTATTGTACTGTTATTTTAAAATTACCTCTTTTGTATTTCCCTACAGTATGATCATGTAAGGTGTTGTCCTCCAAGGTTTTTACACGAAAACATCTTGCATTGAAAACTATTAAAAAGAGAAGAGAAGTTACTGTAACTTCAGGTTCAAACACAGATTGTGTTATCTGATTAAATGAAGCACAAGTACGAATGATATACCTCCCCTTTCAAACAGCATTATTGCAGTCTGGATGCATATTTTACATTTCTTAGAATTTATTAATTTTAAATAAAAGTCTTTTATCATAACTAAATTATATATGAAGTTAATGTTTTAATCTCATATAAACATGCGTCATTTTTATAGTTCAGTTAACTTTTTACTTTCGTATATAGTTATTTATAAGCATCTAAGCATTACAGTTTTAATGTATCAAATTATTTTTCCTTTCTACAGTTCTTCTAATAAAATTTTCGAACTTAACGTACGGCAGATTTTTCTAATCACTAAGTATTCAAGCTAAAACTCTTAAGTTTGAAATAATAGTGTAAAATATATTCTTTTTTGGCAAGCGAAACAAAATATTTATAAAGATTCAACTCTGTATTGAAGCTGAGGAGACTAGATATTGTGCTATATACCATTTGTAGAATTATATACCAGCATATAACGACATCTATTTGATTCACAAAATTTTAGTAATTTGAAATTAAACTTGATAAGTGATAAAAAACAAATGTGAAAAGAAGAGTTTATTCTTATGTATGTAACAAAATTATGCAGAAGAACTTTTTAAAATAATATTTTGTTGTATAAAAATGAAATTATTCTGATTTTCGAAATCAGCAAATTTACTTAACTAATTATTTAAAATTTGGAGCACGTTAAAATAATATTTAGAGATTTTCTTTAAAACTAAGAGATGGCTTTAGAGCATCAAAGTTTCGAAATTATGCCCCACATTTTTCTAATTAATTGGTAATTCATATGATTTTTATGTTTATCATTATATTTGCTGTAATAATAAGCCTCATGACTGCTATAATTGAAGAATTTTAATAAAATTATTATACAATAAATCCGTAAAACCTTGATTCGTTTTTGGATCTCTTCATGTTTTTATACTTGTTGGTCAATGTAAAGATTTAAGTTGCATCCAAAAATTCAATAGGACACTTTCTTGGGAAGTTTTTTATTCTACGAATTCTGGAAAAAACATTTACTTCAGTATATATTCTTCGGAAGTTATATTATATGCAAAAATAAATTCATAATTGATCATTTTAGCAATAATTGTAATCAAGGATGCATTGTGTGTGTTATGAAAATAAGTCAGCGTTTCTCTACCTGTGGGGTGCGTCCCCCAAGGGAGGCATGATAACTCTATGAGGGGGGGGGGACGCGAGCATATTGAAAAGTCGAAAACAAAAGATTGTTTTAAAAAACTATTAATTTACTGAAAGTAAACAAACTATTCTGTTATGATAAAATATAAAGTACACATTTGCACTGATATAATACACTTATAAATGTATCAATACTGCACACAATGTACTTTATATAATTATTTAAACAATATTAAATTAAGAATAACTATAGTAATTACCAGTGACACCTTAGACTTGACATATATAAAATTATGTGTAAAAGTTAACACTTAATTTGATAACTTGATAATTTGTACGGTTTCTATTTAATCCCTTAACTGCTGATTAAAAGTTACGCGATTCTCTCTCCAGTGCCTCCATTTTCCAGGTAGGTGTGTATGTGATGTATTGGGGGGGGGGCAGGAAAAGGAATAAATAAGTAAAACCTTCTCTGAAATAAGTAAATCCTTCTCAAACAGTGTCAAGGTCCTTTTATTGCATTCCAAAACCTTCGGAATAATTTTATGGAAAGAAGTGCACAGAAGAGATCGTACTTCGAAAGGACGTATATATACGTTCGGGGCAATTAACGCTTCTGCTGAGCGAGACGTTTATTTAAGGCAGTGGAACTTGAGAGTTTAAATCAGTATTGTAGCTTTAGCGTTAAAGTATAGTATTATTGAATTCAATACATTTTTATTGTATAGAGGGGAGCGCGATAAAATGAATTGTGATTGAATATTGGGTCGCAGGTATTGAAAGTTTGAGAAGCACTGTAATAAGTTTTATTTACTTCTTTTAGATTTGTATTTATGGTACAATCATATATATATATATATATATATATTAGAAAAAACTACTTTTAATAATGTACATTGTTTGTTAATAAATCGTATTCTATAGTGGTATTTTTGCTCCGAATGTTTCGGATTCTATGGATTTTTATAATTACTTATCTGTATCCTTTAAGGAGTTTTTATCTTACAATTTCCAAATTGAGAATTTTAAACCCTCATAGACTATGTTATGACTTAACATTTAATTTCAAAATTTTTTATGAATAGGATAACATGTTTCATATTGAAAACTATGTGTTTGTTAGTAAATCTGCGTAGTCTTTGTAAAATCACACCTTTAATCTTCTTAAAATATTCCTATCAAATTTCTTAGATTAATGCAAGGAGAATTAAATATACAGATACTAAAACTTATTCTTTTTTATATTTAGTCACGTAACCCTTAAACTTATATTCTCTTAAGAATTGATCAAAAATGTTTTGAAATCTGTGAGAGGTAGAGAAATCTTTTAAACAGTTAAAACATGTTTCAAAGATCTTTTAGCAAGATTTAATATCGAAAATAATCCGAAACATTGACTTACACCGCTTCATTTCACTAAGAAGTATTTTTACCTGGAGGCCAGCTTCCCTTTTGAAGTAGTCAAGGAACTAGTGGGGATAAAATAAAAGGGGGACCCATGGGTCAGTTACTGTGAAACATAGATAGTTCCTTTTTTCTGGAGCCTTCCGGCTACGCCTGCATTTTTATGCTCTTTCCTTAAAACTCTGGGGACACTATTTTGTTCCTCAGTAATAAGTTTGGGTGTCAACGATAGGTGAGCGTGAGAACATTTTTTCAGCCCTTTTTCATTCCTGTTTTGTAAGAAAAAAGTAAACATTTCAAGATGTTTTAAGGTAGTGCATGAGTTCAGAAAATTCTTGAACTGTAAGAAGTGAAAATTGAAAAATAACATTCAGTAGGGACTGATAGTTTTTATTTTGTTGTTATAAGCAAAAAACACGTTTCAAGTTGGGAATTTCAATTCACTTCTTTTCTTATAAACTCGTGTTTTTATCTGAATTCTTCTGTTTTCTAACAATCAGAGGTAAAGAAACAATAAACAAATTTCTAGCAATGGATTTTATATGCTAATGTTATTTACTTATCATCGCAAATCAGAAAAAAAAAAATACTTAAGATATTATAAGCTAAGATCGTTTTGAAATTGAGTTACCTTTCGAAGCATTTTAGTGATTGAAAAATAAGATCAATAATTTGCTATTGAAATATTACAGCACAGGGTTTTACTTGTTTTTCATTGCATTATTTGTTATAATAACACGTTTGAAACTGTATACATATTTTGCTTATTAAATTAAAATTAATGAATACTTGTAGTGACAATGATATTATTTCCTCTTATACTTTATGATAGTTACATATATCTAAAAAATGTAAGATATACTTTTTTTCTAAGAGTAGGTATTTATTTTAAATAAGAGGGGATGTTTTCTAAAAAAGACTAACTTTTACATGAAAGAAATTATTTCAAATTTATGCTTTTGTTATGAATTTTTTTACTTAGATAGGCTTTTGTAACACGTAAAGTAGCAATCTCTGATGAAACTATATTAAATAGTCATAAAACACAGTATAAAAATGTAAACGATTTTGCATGGTACAATGATAAAACTTTCAAACACTAACAAACTGACTACAATTCAAAACTATGCATTAACTGCAAGATAAAATTTATTATATGGAGAAGATCTAATTTAGAATCCTGTAAATGTTACAAACAATCTGCTATTGGATAATTCATCAAATTATTGAGACTTAAATCGGCTGGCTATCTAGTTACAATCAAGGAAGATCGTTGTTGCAAGACATTATTTTTTTATTGACAAAGCCTATGGGAAATAGACTTCGGTTGAGATCCCCGCTAAGATGAACTGATTGTATAGAAAAAGATCTTAATATTTAAAAGGTTATAAAAACCGGAAAACAGTTGCCAAAAGTAGAGGTACCTGCAGAAGACTTTTGGAGAAGGCCAGGGCCCACCCATGAGTGTGTTAAATCATTGTGAATCATTAAAGGAGATGCTGATGAAAATTCTTTATAATTATAATATAAATTTATATATAGTGAAACAACGATACTAATGCCACAGTAGCTAAGTACATAAGGTAACCGAGGTTGTCGAATAACGAGTTCTTGATGCCACTGAAGACCCTCCGTGTAGAAGGGCCTACGTGATTTAAAATCCTCCTGTTAGCATGGTCAGGAAGTTTGGAGAAAGAAAGTGGAGTACAAGCTCTAGTGTCATCCTCGAACTGGACCTTGGTTCAAAGGAATGAAATCCGTTACCAATAGTCTTCATTTTGCTTTAGAATGCGACGTCACTAAAAATTCAAATCATTTAATAGCTATACTAAAAATTACTTTCCACTTCCTTAAATAAAATAATATTGTGTTAAATATACGTATTTTTAATTTAGTAAAGACACCATACTATATAAGTTCGACATGTTAACAATATATCCCATTCTGGGAAAGCTGGAATTTGGCAAAAATAATAAAATAAAATTTTTAAAATATACCTTGTGTGTGTTAAATATTAAATCTAAAACTAATTTGTTATAAAATAATAAACATTAACTCAGTAATTTGCAATAATATTTAGATTATATATTCGATCTTTAATTCTTTGTACGCATTTTTAAATTTCGTCATCAAATAACATTTCACTAACATCACACAATGTAGAAAAACTCAACAACGCGCAGCAAAACTCTACAACGTTGCAGCTTTTAAATATTGAAGTAAATATAAATAATCTAAATATTGAATTTAAAATACATCAAACCCATCTAGGTTTTTTTATATAGTTCTCCACAACAATATATTTCAAAGACTTCTCTTTTCATTTAAAAGTCTATTGTATAAAGTAAAACATTTTCTTCAATCCCGCTGCTTTTGCTTCCATTTCCGTCAGTAAATGAAGGATAAAATATGTATGCGGAAACGAAAAAAAGCAATTTTCCAACACACTTTTGAAGTTCTTTATCTGAATTCCGAAATAAAAGAAAGTACGTCAGAAGAACTTCACAGACCATTCATTGCTGGAATATTGGCTGCATGTGGGGTATATAGACGAAACGCTTTTTCCATGACTAGTCCACTGTCCTACTGTCATGAGCTGAGAGTGACAGTTCTTATTATCTGTGAACCTCTTCACCGTTTCAGGCTGCAAAAATCTTGCATTTGGAGACTTCGGGGGACGGTTCGCGAATTTTAATTAGTAATTTCAAGGTGCAATCCCAGGATTCTTCCAAAGTAAGATATTCGATAGTTAATGCATTGTTTATAAAAACAAGTAATATAAAAAAATAGTTTTTAAGTCAATTCCTACTTAGATCAACAACGAAAAATTTTATTTTAGCTACTTTTTATTAAATAGATACAATTAATATAAATATGTATATACATAGGATAGAATCACAACATTAAGTGGTAGTTTTTTTTAATTATGATTAAAGTGTATTGCCCTTTTAATTGCAGTCCAACTGAATGACGTGAGAAAAAAACCTTTTCAAGTTTTGACACAAGTCGTCAAAATGGTCGCTAAGTCGCCAACGTGGCTATATTTGTAATTCCTTAAATAATTAGTTTTAATCAATTAATTTTTATTAATTATAATTAAATTATTGTATTGTCATCCAAAATGATCCTATATATAAAATTTCAGCTCAATTGAGCGCTTTAAAATGTATTTTATTAACGATTGAAAATTCCACCAAGATAAATAAATAAATATACAAATATATAAATAAATAAATATATAGACAGTGTGAGCTAATAGTATGAATTGAATAACTTAACTTGGAAAAAACGAAATGGATTATGGCGAAAAATTCTGTTGTAGCAACAAATTATTTGATTTCATGAAAACGGTGATATAATACTGTTTTGGTTGTGAAAAGCTAAGATAAAAGAAGAAAATTATTCGAAAGAAAATTATTTATGATGTTTTAAAGTAGGTGGTTTAAAAAAAATAAATGTTTATTTTTAAGGTATTAGTCCAATTTTCTTTATTCTTTGAAATATTGATGTAAATGTAACTATAACTTGACGCAGTGAAACGTAGAGCCATAGAAGTTTTTATTATGCATGGGCATAAAGATCGAATATTTTTCTTTAATTTTAATTTAATGACAAATTGCCGGTATTATGAGGAAAATAGACCCCTCCCCACACAAAGTGTTCGTGTAAAGTATCAATTTTGTGTGTTTATTACAGAATTTTCTTAAAATACTCTATACTGAAACATGGAAGTATTGGAAAATAGATATAATTAATCAAATGTCTTTTTTCTAGAATTTTTATAGATAGGTTTAAAGTAGAATGATTAATTTTTTATTAGTAATTCATTTGGAAGCAAATCAGAGACTATGGACGACGGATTTAAAATTTTGACTCATAGTCAAGGGGGTCTTTAATGGTACCAGGACTGAAAAAAAAACCAAGATTCTCCAATTTCAACAATGTTTATTGGTTATTATTTTTTTTAATTTTCTGTTATGTAAATTATATTTATTTTGAGCGAATTCGGAAATATAATTCACGAATTTCTAATTTCCCGTGCTTTTAGCGCTTTTCCCCTTTGCCACACCTTTTTCATCAGCAATTTTATTTAGAAATAAAGTGGTATCAAGGCATAATTCCCACAGAAACACTACTTAATCCCCTTTTGGTTTTATCCCGACCCCTTTTTATGATGTGGGACAACATTTTTTCCCTCGTTTTCTAGAAACCACAAAAGAGTATTTTTCCAGCGAAGAGAGAGAGGGAGAGCGCGAGAGAGGTTGGATAGAAAAAAAAGGGTTGAGAGAAGACGAGAAAGGTGAGACTGACAGCGATGTTTGATTGGAAATGAAATATTCAGAAGCTCAAGAAAATAATAAATAAGAACAGGAGAAGAGAAATTCCGTTTTCTCACAACGCGTCCACTGCAGCCATCTCGTCAAAGAGAATTTCACCCACTGTCACAATGCTACCATACTTTCGATTCCGCCGATGTCTTGCTCATAAATGCAAGGAGCCACGAATTCGAAATATGTATGTCTGCTTTATTTTATCTGCCCTCCGCATAATATATTCAGTTGTTAAACATTCCAGATGCTTTATTTTGGCTTTATCACCACAACGATAAATGATGACCGACCACAATTGGATTTTTTCGCTGACATTATCGTGACATTGCGTGTTGACTCGTTTAGGGAAGTCAGTGTTAGAATTTATTTTCCTATTTTACGTTTATTTACGTTAGATACTTTTATTCGTCCAGCCGATATTGAAAAGGGTTTTTCAGTTATTTTCTATCAGAAGTTCCATTTCGTGTTTTTTTAAGGACGTAACGGGGAAACAAGATTGATCTTGTTGTCACGTGATTCTGTTATCCTACACATTTTTTGGAGATGGGGAAGTAATTAATTTATCTTCTATCTGGATATAAAACAATTGTAGAACTCAAGTGTGTACAGACCATTTATCATTTTCTAAATTAATAGTAATAATAATAAAAAGAATATGACAATAAATTCTAAGATTTAGTATAACGAACTTATCATTTTTTGTTTCAGAAACCATTTGATCAATACATTTCTTTGAAATTTCTTGAACTCGGGGGTAAATTTTTGAGTTGTGGAAGAAAATAACACCCATACATTAATGTTAATATTTTTTGTGTGCTTGCTACTCACATCTTCTCAAAATTACATAGTTTTTATAGTACATTAAGATATTATAAGTTATATGTTTAAATTTTTTTTATTAGATTGCTAGCACTGAAAGTGACAATTGATAACAAATATCATATTTTTACATTTTATCAAGGTCAATATCATCAAGATGAATTTAATCCTCCCCCAAGTTCTTGAGAAAATATTTAATTAAATAATTTTTAACTGAATAAAAATAAAATAAATTAATTTTTAAAAATATTTTAAAACCTTACCTTTTTATGTACTTTTTTATTGTTTATTTGAATTATACAACACAAAAAATATATTTATTGAAATAATCCCATTAACAGGTTAATTTTGTTGTCAAAATAAGAAGTTTTTAATTCATATTTACAAATTATTTACACTTTCAGTTAATTGTTATGCTCTATATATCTATCTATACCTTTCAGTTAAGTGTTATGCCTAAAATTTCTCATTCAAGGTTGTAAAATTTTTTATACATTTATAAATTCGCTTGTACCAAAATTCCGCTTTAATGTTAAATAGAAAATATGAAATGTATCATTTTAATATGGAAAAATTTACACAATAATTTGTAAAAGAAAAACCATGTTCAAAAATGTTTTAAATCTGAATTTTAAAAATTGCTCATTAATACTATTTTTTATACATTTAAAAACTCATAAGTAGGTAATTAGATGCCTTTAAACAATTATATTTCTGAATAAGGCTAATATCGTTCACATTTTTTTCTTTCGAAAATATGTTTGTAGACTTGATGCTTAGCAAATAATGCGATTGTTGTGTTTGCTCCTTCCGATTTAAAAGCTGTCAAATTGAAAGCTGAAAAATTGTATTAAAAATTCCTTAAAATTTTAAATAGGAACTATATTTCTCTAAGTAGAAAAAAATTAAACGAAAGTAAAATAAAAATAAATTTGCAATCGGCTTGTTTAATTTCCATGGTAGGAGTGGTAACAAAACTTTGATATTTATTTGAAAGCACTTTTTTTATTTCTAATTTCAGCTTTATTTCAAATACTTGTGTCTTTTAAAATTGAATACAGTCTTTAAATTTTGAAGCAAGCAGCAATGGAAATATATACCTTTTAATCTGAATTATGGTACAAAAACCATTTTTTTCTGGGTTTCTTTTATTTGTCATACTTTTTTTTAATAAAGAAAAAAACAACAGTTGAGAATGAAGCATTCAATCATTTATATCTGATAATATATATATTTAGAATATATATATATATATATATATATATATATATATATATATATATAT
>BMAV01018608.1:123928-153871 GCA_019973955.1 Trichonephila inaurata madagascariensis | reverse complement strand
TTGAAAAACAGCTTCAATAACAGTACCACTGTTAGCAGTCGAAACATTTTGATTTGTATTATTTTCGAGCTTGATTTCATCATTCATAAAAGCTATGAACGGCTTAGCTTTTAGCAAATTGAAGTTAAAGTTTAAATCACCACTCAAAATCAGGGGAAGTGAGTGATAATTTTTTTAAAAAGAGCAGAACTAGCTTCGTTATATGGTAAAAGTACAAAATGTAGGAAATCTTTAATTTTTTAAAACCGTTTGATTCGAAGAAATGTATACGACCACCGAAATCACTGTTTGTCCATTTTCAAATAAGCATTCTGCCGCACTTATGTCCCCCAATATCGTCACTAACGGATTTAGAGTCAAGCGCTCGAGTGCTTGATGGCTACTAGAGTTGGACTCCCATGCGAGGGTAGCGAAAATACACAGTCACGTACTCTCATTGGTCAAATCAAGCAGCGCGCGCTTACGTCACATCCTGTTACACACATCCGTCCCTTTTCACGAAATCCCTCCCACAAAAAACCAGCAACCGAGAGGAAAGATGTTACACATCAAAAACATTTCTATAAATAAATCTTTTGCCTATCTATCATATATAAAAAAAATCTCCAATTCGCATTTCAGAAGACATTGTCCTCTTAATTCAGAAAGTAGCACATAATTATAGATATACATAGATTTGATAAAGGGCAATAACACGGTTGATAGAAAACCATTAATTAAATATTAATCAAACACACCGACCTACTTTCACCTTATAATAAATAACCAAGTGTACTGTTAATATATCTAAATCTCCCAACATTGACAACACATACTTTTACCGCATTAGCAACGTTGCATTCAGTTTATTAATACTGAGTGTTTTAGAAAGTGGCTCGTACCGTTGCATTGATTATATCAGGGGATAAAGTACACTCATCTCTAAATCCTCTATGTCCAGAACTCCCTTTATCATCACTAATTCAGAACCACTACTAAGCATTCTGTTCAGGTCAGATACTAAAGCTTCAATGCTTCAGATGCTTGTACCTGGGAATGCATCCCATTTACGGACTTTTAGTCATATAATTCGATTGTTGGAATCCATTTGGGGGTAGCAGAGAGGGGTCAGGCTGCCAAATCGAAGACGTCTGACTTTCCATCCCCCCACTATTTCTGCTTTGATGTTCGTAAGAAATTAATTAGTCAAAGCAGCATTTAATGTGATTAGTTGAACTGCTTTTGGACTAATGACATGAAGGTACATTGAGAAACTAAACATCTCTCAGTGATTGTTGTTCTCGTAAAGGGAAATAATTCGTCATATTTCAATTGGATTAACCTCTAAGTTCCCAACTTTTGATCCTTTTAGCTTACACTTAATGTGATTTGTTTACTCGTGGAAATACACCAAGCTAATTTTCTAATTGAGAATAGGGGATTTGAATTTTAAAAAATACGCAATTGTTGAAACGTAATTCAGGTTGCACACATTTTGTTTAGATTGAAGAATTTTTCCTTAATAATTGTAAATTTCAATTTATAAATATATTTATATTGTGATATTGGTTGACCATGTGTGTGAAGGATAAAATAATATTATATTTTAATTGAATTTCTAGACAGTCAAAAAATTGATGGTTTTAAATCATTTAGGAATGCTTGAAATTAGTTTGGCTATTTGTAGCATATTTTTAATATTTTAAAGTAAGTTAAATTACGCAATTTCAATGAATAATTAATGCCAAATAATCATTATAGTTTTATTGAGTTTTTTAATTGCTGAGAAAAACAATGTATTTAATGTAAAATAGAAAATAAATGTTTTTAATTTGATACGCTTTTGCTATTACATTTTGAAAATTCTCTAACAAGAATATATTTATTCTATACTATTATTCCTTTCATAGAATAAACTTATTTTAAGTTTCCGTTTTTCAGTTTAATTAACATTAACATTCCACACTTTGATGTTTTGATTTTATTTGCTTTGCTTACGAGTAAAAATATAAGCAATCTCTTCGCTTGTCTAAATCAAATTAGACAATATAAAAATTTTATTAACCAACGTTAAATGCTTGAATTCCCTGGTGTTTTAGGTGTAAAACCTTTCTTGCTAATGAGAACAATAAGAGTTTTATAAACTGCATATGTTTAATGTATTAATTTGAGTTAAAATAGTTGTGTAGTACTTGTGAATGCCGACTTATTAAACGTTGAATTATTCGGTTTCTATTTTGTAAGTCAGTGTTTTGAATTAAAATTTAGTAAGTTTTAATTTCAGTTTATTATCTTACATAATAAAACGAAATATACTTTAAGTAGGTACAGTTTAAGATTATAAAAAAAATCCCACACACAAAAAAAGTATTGTTTTTTAAACAACCATAAAATCCTACGTATAAGGCGCACCTTTATTTTCAAGCTGCAATTTTTAATTTTTAGTAATATTCACCGTACAACACACGCGTCCTTTTTTTTACGAAGAGATTCGAAATGTACGTGTGCTATGCTTTTATGTTTTGAAGTGATTTATTTAGTATTTGAGTCTTAGAAAAAATAATACACTTTCAGAACGACAGTCCTTTAAGTTCATAAAAAATGTCATTTCTTTTAAATAAACAGAATTTTTCGATTTGTGTAGCAGCTGAATTTTTTTTTATTCTCATCTCTCTTTTTTATTTTAAAGCTATTATTTTTATACCCGGCATATAACGCACACCTGTAAATTTTGATCTTATATATCAGGGGAGGCGAAACTTTTGGGATCCGTGGTGTACTCCACATTTAAAAAATCGAAGGCGGTCTACCAAAGGCAGAACTAAATTAACGTAACATACATGTTTATATATTTATTTTCAGTAACAAGAAAAAATGGTAAATTATCTAATTTTTCTAAAAAAACTTAATATTTACAAAATAAAAATTTACTGACGAAAATAATCAAAGTATTCATATATCAAAAATTGACCATCCTATTCACTTCGTTTAGTTGAAATTTGGCACTGTATATCTGCGACAAGTTTATCATATTGGAGCTGGTACGAGCTTATTGCAATGCGTAAACACGAAATTAAATGTTCATCTGTTAAACGCGACCAATGTTTGGTTTTTATGTCGTTCATGGTTGAAAAAGCAGATTCGCAAAGTTACGTCAATCCAAAGTATGATTTCAAATACAAAATCAATTTGTAAATATTTGGAAACGTTTCCTTAGAAATTAATTTACAAAAATTAGTACCGCTAGATGCTCTGGATTTAAGAAATAGATCGCATTTTAATTTCATAATTTCTTCCTCGACCGTGACTGATGTGGTATCTACTCCATCCATGTTGACATTTTCATTAAATGGAAATATCATAAAATTGAGTATTTCTTCCAACCTAATTAAGTCAGTGAATCTTCTTTCAAATTCTTCAGACAAAATATATAAGTGTTCGGCGAAATCTTCGAAGTCTCGGTTTGAAATATAAGGATGCACTCTTCCTCCATGTTTTTGAAGTTTCTCAATTCATTATTTCTTAATTGAGACGCATACCTTTTTATCGTTTCTTTGAAAGTTTTAATCGCGCATAACATGTCTGTTAAATATTTATTCTTTCCTTGTAGATATAGGTTTAAGTCGTTAAGTTTTGCAGTGATATCGCAGAGAAAAGCTAGTTTCATGAGCCATTTTTCATCTTCCAATTCAATAATTTGCTCTCCTTTCATTTTCAGAAATTTTTTTATTTCTGGTAACAGAACACGAAATCTTTAAAAAAGCACCACGGCTTAGCCATCTCATGTATGTGTGCAATAAGAGATCTCCGTACTCTGATTCAGTTTCTTCCAAAAGCGCCCGATATTGTCGTCTCTGAAGACTTATTGAACGAATTGAATTGACGATTTTAAAAGCAATTTGCATTATATCATTAGACTTTAGTATTTTTGAACACAATACCTGTTGATGGGTAATGCAATGAAAGCTGGTAAAACTGGGAATTTCCTCATCATTACTGCACAAGGGAATAAAACCAATTCGATTCCCGACCATTGCTGGAGCTCCATTTGTTTTAATAGAAACCAATTGGAAATCCTGTCTTATCAATAAAGTTTTTAAATGAATTGCAGATATCTTGGCCTCACGTTTGTCCTTTCAATGGAATTATACCCATGGATTCATCAAATTGAAGTGGTAGGAACTTACAAGCTTTTATAAATCGTCATTTAATAAATACTCCAAAATATTATTTATAGCTTCAGTCCATCGCATCAAAGTGTTACGCGGCAAAGAAATATTATTTATTGACGATATTATTTCAGATTTGTTTTTAAAATCGTGGAAAAGCACTTCTCCCGCTTTACACAGAAAGCTTCTTTTATCAATTCTCCATCTTCGAATGGTTCTTTTCGCTTTATCAAAACTTCTGTAATTTTAAACGACGCCAATGTTACTGCTTTAGCTTTGGTGCCTAGCCTCGTAAATAACGATTGCTGTAGATGTAAATTCGACTTTAATTCATGAACTTTAACTTTTCGAAGTTCAATGCCGATTGGAAAGTCTGTAGCGTATTTTAAGTGCATGGTTTTAAAATGTCTTTTGACGTTTGCTTTTTTTTGGTAGTGCCACACTTGAGTTACATATGAGACAAACACATTTCTCCTTCACCACAACAAAAAAGAAATCATCTTCTTAGTCATTGTGATAATGGTATGTTTTACTTCTCTTAGCACTGGTACTTGGCTGAGTCATTTTGGACGGGTTGTTGAAACAACAAATTATCGTATCAGTGCGGTAGTTAGCGAGCGACCTGCAAGGTAAGACGATTAACTGAGAACTGAAACTAAACGGGCGGGTGTGAAGGGTAGACTAGTCGATTCGCCACGCCGCTGTCATTGCGCCGGCTACTGGATATAATCTAAGCATCCCACTTTGTCAAGTTGTTTCTATTTAATTCTCCACTGTAAAACGACAAATTCATTGTATTACTTTGCACAGTTTGTTTTAAGTTTTAAAGCGTAATCTGTAGTAATTTTTTATTCTAAATAATTCATTAATTCTATGTCATAAGTCATAAATTGAGTTGTTAATATCCGAAGTCATTATCGGGATGGTCACGCGGACTACCTAAAATGTCTTCGCAGTCGACGTCTTGGCCACCCCTGTTATATATTATATTAAAAGTGCGTTATACGCCGGATTTTACATTAAATAAAATTACTAGTTCTGTGTAAAATATAAAATTTTGAAATTTTTTTTTAATTTTTAATTAAATATCTGTAAGCTTACAAAAGTAATTATGAAATTAATGTCTTACTACAAGTTTTTTCAAAATGTTTAAATGTAACACATTGGTCTTTAGTTTTATCTGATATAGCGAAACTTTTGAATAAACATCGATTTAATTTTCTCAGAGTTTTGCTTCAAAACATAAAAATTAAAATCTATTTCAGTCAAAAAAACATTCTCACAATCATATTTTGGTTTTATAAAAATATACATTTCTATTTGTAAATCTTGTGACATCATGAAGGAACTGCAGTAAGCTAAAATGAACAGAAAACGCTATTGAATGTATTCCATCCATTTAATTAGAATTTCAAAGGCACCGCACATGCTTAACGCGGCGCCACTCGCGCGAAAAAAAAAACGACTGAAAGTTATCGCACTGGGTATCTCATACCCAAGGGTGTTATATTCTGTTTTTACGTAAAATGTGTATACAAAAGTTTTCAAGGAAGAAAAGTAAGAAATACAATATGTTTATTACATTTTTAACCCGTAAGTTTAGTTCTTCTGTTCTTTTTATAAGGGCATTCAGTACATTATTTATACTCTCCTTTAATGAATGCGATGTTTTCACTGGTTCTAACTTTTTTTTAATCTGTATCTTTTAAAACTAAACATACAGGAGTAAACGTCTATTCTTTAAATTCAAAAATTTTGGAATTTCTTTTTTATTTTCTCTTATTATTCCAGCAATAGTTTTTTTTATAGATTCATCTGAAAGTGGATAAGATGTGTACCAATTGTCTCCTTTAAAATTACGTTACCAAATGTTTTTGTGTCTCTTCATATTGAACATTTATTTTCAATAGTGTCTCCCTCTTCTAAATCTGGATCGATTTCAGTGGAGGAATCATACTAGCTGTTATACTCTTTACCATATAATTATTCCTCATCATAATCACGTAGAGAATTTCTTCATATGAAAACACTGTTGTAATATATATATATATATATATATTAAATACCGTATCTATTAAATTACTTAAATATCACATTTTTCTTCATCATATAACTACAATAACACCCCATAGCATAAGGAAGATTTAAAACGTGCTCATGCATTCAGAACTGTAACGGCGATTCATGCGCAGGGTATGACATACCGGAAGAGGTAATATAAAATATATATATATTTAGAATTCGCCAACAAACTGAGGCCCCTCAAAGGATATGAACTTAGCTTTACGAGAAATTATCAATTTTCCAAAAAAGTTTTAGAAGGAGCGTCTGTCAGTTCTAATTCATACAGTTTCTTAGGAAATTACAATTTCTCGTTTCTGAGGAAATTACAGTTTCGAAGTTATAAAAAGGGCTAGTAATATATCTTCCTTGGTTTTCAATTGTGGAGACATATCTTATCTGTCCAGCCACATCTCATCAGTTATTTTAGAGTAGAAGTAGTAGACTCAAAGAGAACAGCATGATATCGAAATTCGGAAATCGACGTCAAAAGATGAGATTCGGGATGACAAAAAACTCCCCTCACATCCTTGCGACAGTAGACAGAACATAAAAGCATTGTTGTATGGAGCTGCAGGTATGTCATTGCTATTTCAACAATTCATTTGTTGCATTGTGTACAAAGTACAGCCTTAAACTATAGTGTCAAATGAATCTCTCTTTCATTTACTTACAGAGATGGCTGTACCAATGTTGCTCGTTCTACGATAAGCACTGCCTTGCCTTTTGTGTTATGAAACGTTATACCGGACGTTCGTCAAACGTCATGATTTTTGAAGCTATTGTATATCATGGACGATCCGAGTTCATAAGTAAATTTAATTTCTTTTATTAACGTCATACTCTGCAACTTAGAGAAGGATATTGGTAACAGGACATCGTACTTTTAAATCTAAATCAGGGGTGGAGAACCTTTATAGATTAACGTGCCATTTTTTTCTAAAAAAGTGTTTAATGAGATGCAGACGTGTGGTCAAATAATTTTAACTTATGGTTATTGGGAAAATAATAAAACTAAATACTATATAACATTTAAAAACTCTTCATTTACTACGAAAAAATACCTTTTGCACTGTACAGTTGAAAATGTTTTTCTTATACATGTATTTTAAATTAAATTAAACATTAATGTGACTTCTGTTTTTGCAAATTGTGGATGACAAATAGTAAAGAATGCATGCTGAATTGGAGTCATCTGCCAAATGGTGTCTAAACAATTAATTATTTTTGCTGTCGTTCACTTTTTTGACAAGAGGATTTGTGATTTGTTTCAAAATGCCGTTTCATAGGCAATGTTCTGCATACCACTGATACAGAACATAAAACACACACCACTTTATCGCTTTTACTAATAAAGTCATATTTCTGGATTCACCAAGGATGAAATTCCCTGTTAGACATACTATCTTGCACTTTTTGTTCTTTTTCTGAACTAGCCATGCTAAATAACAGTTTAAAATCCTAAATATAACACAAATAAACTTTAAAATACAGTTGTGTCAAAGAAATTGACTATGCTATGCGTAGACAAAATTTGCATCGTAAGCAACTGTAGCCCACGACATAACTAAAGCAAGACAATAACAAACTAGTGTGCTTCCAGCCGGTCCGCGACCGATCACTCGCGTTTGTTCGTAATACTTCATAGTGAACTTTGTTATTTTGAAATAAAATGAATAAAATTTTGACCACTTGCGTGCCCAAAACATTGTGTCACGTGCCATTGATGGCACGCGTGCCACTGGTTCACCATCCCTGATCTAAATTAATGTCAAGGATGACACCTGAACTGGCACTTCACTCTGAAAAACCACACCAGGCTAATGTCCAATCTCTTAAAACGTTTATGTAACCTAAACGGCAATTGGTATATCAGAGAATCTTGAAGTCATACTTTTTTGTTCAACGCTTCTCCGAAGCAATATTCTTTTCGACCTAACATATTTTTTATTGTCCCATATTCATCCGATATGTCACTTATTTAACAGTTCTGGAGTTTCAGCAGTTGGGGTCTCACTCATGACGCTTGTCTCAAAATTGATAGGTACATAAATTTTTAGTTTGAAAGGAACTAATCTGGATTGTTGTTCATTCGATACAGATTTAACATCAGTTTGGGTTTGATCCTTCGTAGTATGGAAGTTTTTATATTAAATATGTGATACAATGATTTTCAACTTCAAATATTGTTTTTTTATTTGTATATATAATCGTTTATTAGTCTCAATACAGAGTTTTCTCCGAATAAATTTAATTTAATTAATTATGAGGATAACTTAAGGACATTATATTAATTACAACTATGTGAGTATATATTAATCTGTAAATTTTTTAACTTTCGCTGTATAAATGTCTTTGTTGTGTTTGTATCCTCTTTTGAAAAAAAAATGTGGTTAGATGGATTTATAAATTTATTACATGCTACAAATATGGCTCAAGTATATATGATTTGGCTAAGTATTTATTTTCGCTTAAAGTATTTAAAGAATTGTATAAAACTATTATTATTACCTTTTTGAAAGTAACGAGTTATTTAGAAATTATAATACACATCAAGAGATTCAATTATTACATAGATTACTCAAAATGCTCACAAAATGGATGTTTTACACAGATCTAATTGGTTTTGTATTATATAACCATTTTTAAATCCTAAAAGTTACCTAAATTACCTAAAGAATTATTAACACTATGATAAATATATATTTTAATTGATTTCTTCCCTGTTACAAGAATGTTTAAAAAATATGACGAAACTGTTTTATTCATGTAAATGTTTTAAGGCATTTTGGTTCAAATCATGAGTAGTTTGGTTCTAAAAGAAGGTGGTTATCTAAAATATTACTTTTAAAACTACTGAAATTAATAAGTTATCTGAAAAAGAAAATGTATGGCTATGTTAAAATAAGTTAAATTTCTAAGTAAGGTTAATTTGTTTGAATGAAAAGAAAATATGGAAAATGATTCAACTATATTCAATTCAATTCAAACATTTATTACCATTTTCTGACAAACAATACTTTAGAAAATCTGCATATAATACTTAAGATGCTATTTGAAAAATATATGGTTTTAAAATTCTAATCATAAAGCTGGTAATGGCTTTTTTCTTTCTTCAATATTTAATTTTTTTTCCATATTTATTCTTTGACATTTAACTTTCCCAACAACTACATTATCAACCTAAGATAAATTAAATTACAAATCTAATAAGATAGTGTGAATTAAATTATAGGAGCTTATATATTCATTTAACAAAGGTTAACACTTGATTAAAGGCTTAGACACTATAATTACATACAAGGAAATCAAGTTATTTCCTTTCAGCTTCAATATTTAATTTTCAAATATTCATGTACTCAAATATATTAAGGAAAAAAATGAATTAATAATCAAAGTTTAGGAATTTTTTTATACATTGCTTAAAATGATGCTATTTTATTACTAATAGATATCTTGATTTTCCTAAACAGCAATGCAAAATATCAAAAAAGAAAAATAAATAATCCACTAAGTAAAAGTAAAAAAAAATTATTTTGTTTTAAATATTATATAAAATTTAATCTTTAAAAATAAAAAAAATAAAGATACATTTTGAAGAATAGTAAAAAGAAATATATTTAATTAGCTCCTCAGCCATTTTTAATCCAAATAATTAGTGACACTTTTAAAATTTATGCATCTCATTTTGTGAAGTTCCAATTAGAATGATAAAAAATAAATTAAGAATGATACTTTTTAAATTCTTACTTTGTCTCATACTTTAGTGAACTTTTAAGCGTTTTCCCAAAATAAAACTTTATCAATACGCATTTTTCCCGAAATGAACATAAAAAAACTTAAATAATAATTTGAATCATTACCAATTTTAACAATTATGAAACACAAAACAGCACACTTAGTGTAATATTATAAATGGATCCTGTATAGAGATTTTAAATTTAGCTACTTTTATTATTTTGAGCATAAAAGTTTTAGAGCAAACATGTCATTCCTTTACTATTTGATTTTTACTAGATATTTTTTATATATTTATCACTAAATGAACAGGTAATTATTTTATTACCCTGGTTTATTACTTTCAGAATCACTTATAAAAATTTTCATCCGCAAATTGGAAGAGGGAGGTATAAATAAAAGCTTAATATGCAAAGTTTACTATATAATTATGAGTATTTTAATGAAAGAAATATTATATAGGTATTTACACAAAAAAACTAAAATACGAAAAATTAAATTACTTGATAATTTTCAATCATTATGCATATGAGCGAAGTGATTATATTCTTTGACGAAATAATTTAAATACTATTTTAATAAAATATTCATATTCGAGCATTAAGTCATGCCCACTTGTCAGTTTTCAATTATTTACTTCAAAACAGATTATATATTCCTTCCTTTAAAATATTATATTCTTTTTCATATGAGGAAAGCAATATCATTAGGGAAATATTCAGAGAAGCGGATCATTTTGAATTTTTAGTATGAAGTATCAATGTTAAAAGTACTTAGTAAATAAGCTCTACTATGTCTCAAGCGCTCAGAACCTCGATGTCACTCATATACAAGGAATGGGAAAGTTTAAAACACATTTTGAGGTAGCAATGATCTTATTTAAGGTATCCGACTACGTTCAGAACCGTGATATTAAAAAGGCACACATAAATGGATAATTTTTATGATATTTAGTCACTTAGATTAGAATACATGTATAAAAATGTTCTAAGGACATTGTGACAAAAAAAGTTATTTAAATGCAATATTTCGGCTAAAAATTAACTTAGAATAACCTTTTTTAAAAAAATGTTCTCCTTTTTTGAAAAATGCTTCTATTATAACAATATTTTGCCTGTATATAGCCCAGACCTCTGTACAGAGGATCAACTGTGATTTTTGAAAAATTCACATTATTTTCAGAGTTAAAACAAATTGAAATTATTATCGGCGTTTTTTCTTAAAGTTTCTCCCCTCTGTTGTCGTAAAACATGGATAAACCCACTTCTAAGTTATGTATTTCAAAAATTCTAGTTGAGCCTCTGTACAGAGGTCTGAGCTATATACAGAAAAAAATATTATTATAATAGAAGCATTTTTCACAAAAGGAGAACATTTTGATAAAAGGTTATTCTAAGTTAATTTTAAGCCAAAATATTGTACTTAAATAATTTTTATTGTACACTGCTGGCCACCGTAAATGCAACACCAAGAAAGACAAGAGATATCATAACAAAATTTATTTTGTAGATAGGTAGACCAAGGGTAGACCAAGCAATGGATGTCTTGCGGACAGACCACTCTTCTGTAAACGGCGTCGAATGGTACGCGCAGACACTGAATGATGCGTTACAGACTCAGAGTGCTGTGCTATGGTTCGTGATGTGACTGAGCGATCCGTCACTGCCATGTGCCCAATTTGCCTGTACTCACGTGCAGTGGTGTACTGAGGTGGATGCAATCGACCACGTCGGTCCGTCGTACCCTCCTGCGTCCAACGGTCACATATACGCATTGCAGTTGTTTGATTTCGCCCAACACAACTACTGATTTTCCTGAAAGAAAATCCACAATCTCGGTATGCCACTATCCTTCCTCTATCGAACTCGGATACTTGATCAAAAGCTGATCACTGTTTTCTACGAGACATAACTGATCGTTTTCTGAAAAAACCACAAGAAAAACACAATTGCCGAACTTGAAATCGTCGAAATCTCCAAGCCTTAAAAAGCGCTTTGAGGTGGCGCCACAGGCACGTGTGATGTTTTTCTGCGCTGAAATTCTAATCCTCTGCGTATCTTACCTCCACTTATGCATGTTCTAAATTTCATGTTATTTGCAAGCTTCTGTCAGGGTGTTGCGTTTACGGTGGCTAGCACTATTCGCAAAAACAGTTTTATATACATTTTCTAATCTAAGTGACACTAAATATTATAAATATTATCCATTTATACGCTTTTGCAAAATCACGTTTCCGAACGTAGTCGGATACCTTAATTATTATGTTTTACTTTAGAAAAAAAGATATGGTATAATTATATATGTGAAATGTGAGTGTGCTTAGTACAATTTTCATGAAGCACTTAGAAAGGGGTTCAACTGACCATGAACAAAACCCAACACAAAGCCATCGCTTGCAAAGTCATACTCGTATATCTAAAGTGGCTCATAGTGTACAGAGCGAAAGATATTCCTATCATTTTTTGGTGCAGTTTTTCAGCTCTTTTTTCTTTCTAATTACAGAAAAAAAAACATAGCATTGTTATTGATAGTTTTATGGTTTTGATTTTGCATCAAGAATTTTTTGATTCTCACTATAATAAAAAATATTATTAATCATGTACATTAAAATTAACTTTAACTTTAGATAGACGTAATTAGTACAAAACATAATGTTTGAGAAAATTGATTATTAAGAGATGTATATAACCTGTAAAAAAATTATGATATTGCATGCAGTTCATAGAAGCCAAGATAATTGGAGTTAATAACAGAAGAATTAATTCAATTTATAGGTACAGATATTTCATCAGTCGAATTACTTTTCATTTAAATATCTTTACGGCGATAAATGGCAATTTGTTTTGAGGAATCAGTTTTGTTAATTTTTTTTTTTAGTACATTTTTCATATCGTCTAGTAAATAAAATACCGACTAAGGACAGAATGAAGATTCATAAGCTTAGAGTCGTTAGTTTTCTGCTAAAATTACACTTAGTCCAAATACTTTTGAATCTTTATCCTACTTTTCCACTAATTTTCCTTATTTTTAAAAATGAGCTACTAATATATCGAATTGACCGAGGCATTTTAAAGCTTTAAACAGTTCTGAGATAAAAATAAATTTTCCCAAACCTCTAACTTAATCAGTATATAATACTTTTACCATTTCTCCCGTATTTTTTAAAACTACTAATTTTCCAAAGCATATAAATTTTAAAAAAGTAATTTGATTTGCATATGCTTTTAATAAATAGCAAATAGTTTGATACAAAGAAAATCTCTTAAATTTTATGCATTCTTCCCTAATTCATCAAACTAAATATTGTAGATATTTTACGCATACTTAGTGTCATTTTATCTGAAGTTCTTAATATAACAATAAAGAAGCTTCTTGCAATCAATAAAGACCAATTCTTTTATCTGTTAGAATTTTTTAATTCTTTATATAAATTTTAATCTTTGAGAAATTCTTTTTTAATTCAAATGATCTGAAATGAATCACCTAATGTAACGTATTAAAATGTTTTTTATGCTTTGTACAAATGAAGATCAAGCGACTGTATATATCTGATCTCTGAAACTCTCACATATTTCACAAAAACAAATTACGTGGTTTGTATACATTGCTTTGAAAAAAGTGTTAATAATAAAAATATAACTTTACAATATAGTTCCCTTGTATTACTTTTCATCTGCAATATAAATTATTTATTATTTTCCAATGTCAATAGGCAGAGCAAAATAAATTAAACACATAACTTTTCTATTAAATCGATTCTCTTCCTTACCTAGAACATTTTTCCCAATTAGAGTGATAAAATGAACAGTCTAAGACAAAGATAGATTAAATAAAGTTACTCACTAATAGCATCTCTATCACAGGCATGCGCAATGTATCCAATCACTGTATCTCAATCGCGAAATCTCCCGAGTCGCTAGAGCACGCTCAGATTCCTCCAGCTACTCCTTGCTTAATTGGATAAAACACCTTTTGCTCCGTAGGCGCTGCAGCGGAATCTAATATTCTGCCATTAGGCCTGATGAAGTGCCGATGTTCAGAGCCTTCTATTTTAGTTTTAATCGAAGACCGGGCTTCCATTATTTTGATTGCTTATGTGAGCTTTCCGGTAATTGCGAGGTGCGGTTTATAATCTACAAGGCTGGGAGTGAAAATGGCGTACTTCAGGATAAAAGCTATAGGAGTAGAATTAGAAAATTTTATTAATTAAAGTATGAAAGAAATAAATTTGCAGTTTATTCACACATACTTAAGAATCATTGCCTTGGTATAAACCAAGAAAGCAGGTAAACTGCATAGCTTCTGAAATTGTACTTACTTATTAAATAACTGGATGCAAATAATTCAGCTCTCCGCTTGGTCTGATGAATTTCCTGGTAATATTCAGATTTATCTTGAGCATGAAATTATAACCAAGATTTCCTGTCATTTACAACATATAAGTAATGCTTTTATGCTGAATATGGGATTTCCATAATGTTAATTCAAATTTCGAAATGAATTACTTAATTAATATATAATATATATATTAAAATAATGTAAAATTCAATTTTTGTAAGGTATTTAAGTCAGTTAAGCGTATTAATGGTACTAAGGCAAAAGGAAAGTTTCGATGAATTATTTACCGAATTTATCTTCAGATTTCAAGTTAGCACTTTCAATCTATTTCTACTTAATTTTAAGTAATGAAACATGATGAAAAATTACTAAAAGCACCTCTTTTTCATTAAATACAGGAATATTAATCCTAGCAAAACTTTATCTTCCAAGGGGAACGCAATTTTGTTTGTTTTTGAATTAATATGCTCTTCAATACGTTTGTAAATCCAAACCAGGTCAGGTAAATCTTGAGAAAGTACTTTGTCTTTTAATTTCCCTATTACGCAATATAATGACTTAATTTTGGTTTGCTTTATATAGTGCTGCAGCTTTTAATTTTCAATAAGATGTGTCTTTTATGTAATAAAAGCAATAAATAGTTATGTAATAAATGACCCAGTTTAATCATCACTGCCACGCGATGCTCATAAATTTAACTAATCTATTATGTTTATCTATTGTAAAAAAGACTACAGAACATTCCAAATAGGTTAAGAATTTTTGGTACTTGTGTACTATACCGTCAACCTAAAGATCAAATGAAAAGCCGTCGTTAAATGTTGCCTTACGAAACCTGTTATGTTTGTACTTGCATGTACAAACATAATAATCTTGTTCGAGCATACGAAAACAGCAATCGGTGACGTCTTTTCATTTGACAATGTTTCTTTGTTAAGGAGATATTCGTGGAGGGTATAATACGGTATAGTTCATAAGTACCAGATTTTTGGTTGATTAATTGATTAAATCTTTAGGATACAGAATTATAACACGGATATAGCTTTAATAACATTTTTTCCCATTAATAGTTTAATATTGAGGGAAAAAGCTCTTTATTTAACAGTTAATCACATTTTTCATTATTGATATTACAGTTATTTAGCGTCGTTCCCGACTAATAGTTGCATTAACCAATGGTTAGCAAACAATAATGACAACAATTAAAATTAAATGTAATATTTACTTCCCATTTTTTTTGACATAAACAATCAAATAAAAGACAGGTGTTATTAGATGATCATCGTAATTAATCATGCTACATATAGATTAATATTCAAGTAGAATGAAAGATACACTGTCCAGGAGGAATAAAGCTGAAAGGTACTACATAATTAAAAAGGATTGATACTCAGGAGGAATAAATAATGTAATTTTTAAAATGAATAAGACAGAAACACATAATCTAAACAGGCATATTCTAGTGCAGACGTTTTCCGACAATTTAGATGTTAATTTGCAGTCATCCAGTAGATTCTTTATTTATTTAAAAATATGACTTGACACATGATTTTTTTTCTCGCTTGAACTTTCCAATAATTCTTAAGTAATTGTATTTTGATGCTTGAATGTTATAAAATGGAATGTTACATTTATCGTATATATATAATAAATAAGTATTAGGAAATGTAGTAGGGTTAATATAATGTAATATAAGCTAACACACAAAAAATATCAGCATTGAATATTCACTTAAAAAAGAAATCAATATAGATATTCAATTTATTCTAATATTGTGTGTGACATTATACAGCTTTGACAAATCAAGATTAAGGAAATTTTTTCTGTACTAACATACATTTGAAATTTAAATTTTTTTTTTCTCAAATAAGAATCAAAGCGATCTGGATCATTACATAATAAATTAATGATTTATAATTATTTTTTGATGGATGAATTATTTTAGACATCATGATTATAATGATAAAACGGTAACCAAAAAAAACAAAAACAATTTCTTCTCGAGCCGGTCTTAAAATGAAGAAATGATTAGATTTATATGACGAATCTAAACCTATTCTTTTTAGACGAAACCTGAAATTTTATTGTACTAAATATTATATTACTCAAATGTACATATGCCTGGAATAACATAGTGTTGTTTAAAATGTGTAGGTAGAAAAGCAGCCGACGATCCCAATTAATGGAATAACAGATTTATCAACTGTCAAAGGACGAACACTTGACTATACGAAGACAAATCATGTATAGATGCACAATAATATATAACAGATTATTACCTTAATTAAAAATTAATTAATTTTGTAGCTGTTCCACTAGCAGAAGCTCAGAAAAAATCTCTTTCTTTTCCCAGTCAACGTACAAGACTGGACTCTGATCTCGATTGACTCCATTCTGAGTCTAAGGAAATTTCTTGAAGGATCCATTCCAGAGACTTCTAGTTGGTCCCTTGGCTGTATAAATTGTCCATCCCCAATAAGTCACCAACTGACGTCTTCTATGGTTCTGATAATCTTATTCAAGTTAATACAGTAGAGTCCTGAAAACTCAGCCTAATGTGGATCGAAGGGTAGTCGAGTTTGTGAAAATGCCGCGTAATCGAGAATGGGATTAGAAAAGAATAAGTACAAGTATTTCCTCAGAAAATATTGTACAACATTTGTATGTATTTTTGCTTGAGAATATAACTGAAAATAAACTGTCCAAATATCCTTAAGATATCCGACTACCCTAAAATCATGATGTTTTTCAAAAATTGACAAATTTTTCTTATGATTTTATTTTATAGATCATCTTATTAGCTTAATAAAAATACCAAGTTTTTTATTCTCCATTCACTAGAACAAAAACTACAAGTGTTTTAGTAAAAGCAAATGCCATAACTTAACACAAGATATCGAGCTTTAAAATAAGTTTTACTCAAATTTTTTTTTTTTTTCAAAAATCTCAAAAGGGGACAGCGATTGCTCAAAAAGTTTTAAAAATAATTTGCTGAAATTTTTTGCTTACGTTCTGCATAACAGTAAAAGTGTATTGACTTTCAGATTTATCAATCACTGTTTTATTTCAAAATTTACAGTCATTTATGTGAAAATAATCACTGTTTCTTTAAGCATTTTCATATAATCACTACGATAAAGTGCTCTAGTTTTTGTAAAAATTAAAGTATTTCTTACCCTGAAGGTCATTTCAAACATGAATAACAAAGTAACACATCAAAATTGAAAAATTGAGAATTTGTTCATAAAATTTTTGTACAGAAAGGGCCCCGTTTATGTAATTTTTTGAACAATTTCACCAGTTTTTTCACATTTTAATAATAATAATAATAATTTTTCTGTTTTCAATTTTAGGATTTTTTCCTTAAAATATACTTAAAAAAATACACCCATATCTCCCAATTTTTTCAAAAAAAAGTTGTCTCAAGTAGTCGGATACCTTAAGCAAAAGAAAAGTACGTACTTCACGAAGGCATAAAACATTTACAACAGGAAAATGAAAAATAATGATTACGTAGTATTCAGTAATTTACCTGATCAGACATATCGCAGAAAAGTACTTCATAAGGGCATAAAGCTAACTATAATGAAAGCTAAGCAGTCGACTTTGCAAAATCTGGCTACTTTTTTTTGAAGAAATGTGATGTTTTGCTGCCTTCCGTAATTCCCTCTGCGGTTTGCAGTTTCCTCACAAAGACAACGAAGGAAGAGTAAGTCCATTACCGACGTACCTTGTTCTTCAAAATACTGAAGGGTGGTTTCGAAAGCCCTTACTCCCTCACTAAATGATATTTTAGGAGTTTGTACGGTATCCTCAACTCTAACGTCTTCATCATTTTCCGGCATTTTTTCATTAACTGTGACAGCAACAATAATTTTGGCATCGGACATAATGTCTGGCTAAGTATTGTTCTCGGTCTTTGACATGCAAGGGTGTGGACGAGCTATCCGGACTACCAAGTTATTGAGTGCCCAGTTTTTGATACTACTGTACTGGGAAGAATACTTTCCCTGTAAAACTCTTTTCCCACAATCACTGTATCATTGCAAAGAAAACTACAGACCATGTGTTTCAATATATTATATATAACCTATATTACAATATTATTTAAGTGTACAGTACTTCATATTTTAAAGTGGATTTAGAATTTATGGAATTTTAATTCTACTAAAATATGTATGATGCTTTGCACAGATTATAATTAATGCGAGCTTTAGGTATGCTTATTAAAAATGATTGAATTTTAAATTATGAATTGCTTAGTGAAATATGTAAGAAATAACATCGTCAGGAGAAATTAATAACGCTGAAATTACATTAATTAAATAAAGTAGTCCAAAAAGAAACAATAATAATTTAGGAGGAAAATGAGAAATATTTATTCTATGACTGCATTCAAAATTTACAAATTGACTTTGAAAATAGTTAAGGGTTGAGAGTACAAATGTTAAGAAACTTTATTTAAACAGGAAGAGTTAAGGTATTCGACTACGTTCGGAACCGTGATTTTCCAAAAGCGTATAAATGGATAATATTGATGATATTTAGTGTCACTTAGATTAGAAAATGTATATAAAATTGTTTTAAGAATATTACAATAACAAATTATTTAAGTACAATATTTTGACAAAAAATGAACATAGAATGACCCATTTTCAAAATAATCTCCTTTTGTGAAAAATGCTTCTATTATAATAATATTTCGCCTGTATATAGCTCAGATATCTGTAAAGAGGTTCAACTAGAATTTTCGAAATATATAACTTAGAAGTGGGTTTATCCATGTTTTACGACAACAGAGGGGAGAAATTTTAAGAAAAAAAATGCCGATAATTATTTCAATGGATTGTAACTCCGAAAATAATCTGAACTTTTACAAAATCATAGTTGAGCCTCCGAACAGAGGTCTGAGCGATATACAGGCAAAATATTATGATAATAGAAGCATTTTTCACAAAAAGAGAACACTTTGAATAAAGGTTTTTCTAAGTTAATTTTTTGCCGAAATAGTGTATTTAAATAATATTTTTTGCCAAATGGTCCTTAAAACAATTTTATACATGTATTCTAATCTAAGGGACACTAAATATCATGGAAAATATCCATTTATGAGGTTTTTTAAAATCACGGTTCCGAACGTAGTCGGATACCTTAAGATCAACCAACACAATAAATTACATCACTTAACTTTGAATAAAAATTCTCTAAGCTCATTTTAATCATTTGCATGTCATTGAGTTTTAATGAAAAATTCTTTTAGAAATTAATCATATGCAAATCAAGTCG
The DNA here is from genome assembly GCA_019973955.1 of Trichonephila inaurata madagascariensis. NCBI lineage: Eukaryota > Metazoa > Arthropoda > Arachnida > Araneae > Nephilidae > Trichonephila > Trichonephila inaurata. Next base: position 134,300 of record BMAV01018608.1, on the reverse strand, counting down.
GTGATAGTCGGTGCTGTTTTGAAACGTTGTCAAATAAATCTGAATTCATATTGTATAATCAAATATAAATCATGGCATTTTTATATATCATAAATGCTATTTGTATATTTATAAATTTCAAATATTAAATTGGGAGATAAATTGAAAAATTTATGTTGAAAATATCACAGTAACGTTTCATAACATTTTTATAATAACATAGGTTTAAAGACAGAAATTGCTTAGAATGTAGTTGCAGTCAGAGTTGATTGTTACGAAATTAGATCTGAAAAATGAGGTATTATATAACGTTACATAATACCTTTTTTATTAATTTTTGCTGAGAAGACAAGCAAAGAAAGCAGTCATAAATGTTGAGTAACAACTAGGAAGGATACTGAGGAACATAGCTATGATACAGAACCGGAAGGAAAGACAGAAAATTCATTTATCCAGGAAATTAATATATTAGGGTTTACTCTATTGTTCACCTGAGGTTCTTAGACAGCAAATTAAATTATACCCCTGTTACAAAAGAGTTTTGAGTAGGTTTTAAGTTTATCTTTAAGAAAATGTTTATTATCTAATTTGAGCAGTAAACCGTACAAAGATTTAGGATAATTTATTCAGAGAATATACAATTATCTTGCTATCTAAGTTATGTTTATGTGAGAAATTTATTTTCTGACTTAAGCACCAAGTAAATATTATGTGTATTTAAAATGTTTCCTTCTCTCACGATATAGAATTTTGAATTTTCTATCCATACAAATGTATTATTTTGCAACCTCTCTTTTTTGCTTTATTAAATTAAATAATTTGTTTATTATTCTTGAGTTTATGTTAAGTTAAAGAAACACTGTGATTTTTGATATTCGATCACATTGGTTAAGAGATATTAGGTTCCCACTTTTAATTTTTATATCAAACCCTTTTTTTGGCTATTTTTTAGCTACCCCTGATGGTAAGAAATTAATTATTTTTCTGAAACTTCTCTGAACAGCTTTTATAAATTATCTTCATCGTAAAATTTAAGTATATTCAAAATTAGACTCAACCATTGAATCAGTTATATTTATTCCAAATCATATATAAACAGTTTTGAAAAACTCTTGTGCTAATGGTTTTGAAGCACATATCAAATGTTCGTTTTTTTAAAGCTATTATTTATATTTTATTGATAATTCTACCACTATTTTTTAAATAAATTTTTGTAAATTGTCACTAAACTACACATAAATAAGATAACATTGGATTGTATTTTTTTTATGATTACGATACCGAAGGAAAACTTGTAAAATATTTTTTATTTTTCATATAATTAATTGTTTATACTAGTAGGATTCAAAAATTCCCGGACTGAGCCTATAACGTGGAAAATTTTTGCAGTGGAGCTGCTACAATAACATTTCTGTGTCATTGCATTCTTCCCCTTTTCGAAAAAAAAGGTTTGTTCTAAATCATGTCGTTGAAGGGGTTGGCAGGGAGTCGTATTTTGTAGGTGGATGTATTTAGTCAGCGATTGAAAGAAATTGCGTTTGTTGAGTGTTTAATGAATATTAATTTGTGTCTTCGTTTGGGGAAAAGTGCTACGGAGACTTACGAAATTTTGTTGCAGGTATAAGGTTGTGTTACATTACCGCGAACGCAAGCTTTTCAGTGACATCGACGATTCAGGGAACGCAGGGACAATGTCGAAGTCGACAAACGCTCAAGACATCCGCAGATTTCCCTCACCGATGAAAACATCGAAAAGGTTTCTGCGGCGGTACGTTAGAGCAGGCTTCAAACAATAGCAGAATTAATTGGGATATCCTCGGCCACATGTCAATGAATATCTACTAAGGATCTTAGCATGCCTAGAGTGTGTCAACATATAGCTCCCCGCATGCTAAAATCAGACCAATCTGCAGATGAAGTGAAAAGGGCATCACTGGCTGAATAGAAGGACATGACTAAAAATGGATGCCAGAAATGTTTCGACACCCTTTAAAAACCATGGCAAAAGTGTATTATTACTCTAGGATCTTATTTCGAAGGACAATAAGTTTCAGCAGTGAAATTGGCAACATTTTTTAAGTTATAGACTCAATCCAGGAAAACTCTTGAATCCTACTACATATCATTACAATTATAAAGAATTATTATAAAAGATCTAACAACTTTTGTGTGAATAGCTTCAAAGAACAGTGAAGTATTTTAGATTACATTGAAATACTTGTACAAAATTAAATTTTAGCAGTGCTTTCATTTAAGCATTATCAAACTTCTGCTAGAATAAAAGGTAATTCAAGCAGTGTATAATTATATATTTTGGTTTCAATATAATTTCAATTCAAATAGTATACAATATTAATACTGTAATGAATACATATCAGTAGTGGAAAACAATAAGATATAATTATTCCTTATATGCAATTTATATTTATTTTAAGAAAAAAATAATATAAATCTTTTTAAAACATTCATAGATTTCGTTACATTTACGTCACATAGTATTATATTTTTTTTCTGTGAAAACTGTATTGAATCTTCCTTTCCTCCTTAATCACACTATTCAATAAATAATAAATAAAAAATAATTGAATGATGCTCATATTTTTCCTCAGAATTCCTTTTTCTAATAAGAATAGATAAAATTACTTGTTGCAGCAGAGTTCTTTGAATGAACTTTCTTTTTGAAATCCTTTTACAGTTGAATCAGAATGAAGAACTACGAAATGTGTTTCTAATCTGGTTAGTCTGCTTCATTCAAGGAACACAAAGAAATGTGTAATCAATAACTGTGCTCATTATTTTTTGCTTTTCTTTAAAGAAAGAGAAAAAGTTCTTCGAATTTATTAAAAAAGCAAGAAGAATGAAATTGAAACAAATGGGTTATTCACCAGAAGGATTATCCATTTGTTTAGCACTTTTTGTAAATAAGAAAATTTAAAAAGAAAAAACAACCTTTGTGTAAAATATTATTTATTTCTTAAGAAAAAAACCTGGTAAGTAATAGTTAAAATAATGATAAATAGCTTAAAATTTGAATCATTTGCTTTTTCTTTGATTCTAAAAAAGACTAAAATAAAAAATTTCTCCTATGGCACATTTGTCAGCAATTTCACATTATTCTAAAACTATTTGCTGTTAAAGTATTGATTTCTGTTTAGCGTTGGAGAAATCGAGTTGATTATATTATCGAATGACAAAAATTCAAAAGCTACACAGAATTAGATTTTTAAAATTTCAAAATTCAATTATAATTATCCATGAGCAGGTTTTAGAGAATTTATTTCTTTGTAAACATTGTAGAGAAGATCTTGTTAAATACAGGCTTGTTTATAAGGCATAACTGAAAGCACTTTTAAACTAGGTGATCATCTTACGAGCAAAAAAATATATAGGAAACTAAATTTTGCTCGAATTGAACATAACACTGACGATGCATATGGTATATCTTTCTTACTTTCTGATTACTGAAGAATAAAGAAACCGTTAGTTTTATTTGTTTAGTTTTAAGTTTTAGTTTTTTAAACCTTAGTTAGAAAACTTTAGTTAGTTGAACCTTTATAAACCTTTTAGTTTTATAATTTCGAGTAGTTTCTTTCACTTTTGTTCAGTAAACTTTTTTAAAACAAACAAGTTTTAACTTCTGAAAATATGCCAATATTTTTTTTTCTGGAAGGAACAAGCAAATGAATATTTTTTGTTTACTGCTATGCAATTAACTGTATTGAATTATATCCATCTTTAGGAAGGGAAAGTAAGGAAAAATTAGAGTGAAACTGCTGTTGCTTCATGAAATCTTGAGAACTAATTGTATGAATAATTTTATAATAAACTCAGTGCTCCATCGTCATAGCCGAATAAGGTTTTTCTAATCATAATTACTTGATGATAAATTAACTTTTTTTTTTATCAAAGAAAGAAAGGAAAACATTTTTATTTGCATTTGAATTCCAGTCCTACTTCTGATAATTGATAATTTAGAACTTGATTCATAAAAATTATAAATATTCATTTTGGTGAGTTTTCTTTCAACTAGTTTTAAAAGGGTGACTAGTTACCCCAACTAGTTACGAGGGTGGGTCAATGAAAGAGAGCCAATGTGCAAATATTGGGCAAACAGAGTACTTTATTCAATAATAGTCTCCATGAGCATTGAGAAATTGTCCCATTGATAAACGAGTCGCGTAATTCACGTCTCATAAAACTCCATGGGCTGCTGATTCAAATAGTCTATAACTGACTCCTTCAAGGCGTCATCCGACACGAATCTGGTAACCTTGAGATGTTTTTTCAGTTTCCCGAAAATGTGAAAGTCGCATGGCGACAAATCTGGGCTGTATGGAGGATGTTGCAGCGTTTCCCACTTGAACTTTGCCAGGTGTGTCTTAACCACATCCGCGACGTAAAAACGGACATTCTTTTGTAGCAAGATCACACCATTCGTCAATCTGCTAGGTCGTTTGTTCTTGATTCTGACATGCAGCCGACCCGGTGTTGCAAAATATCGTGAACTATTGATAGTGTCTCCAGGTTTAGTAAGTTCCACCGGTAATGACCCCCAACGATTGAAAAAAAAAGTCAATATCACCAATGACAGCCTTTGTTTTGTTTGGGGATGGTGAATTCAAATGCTTCCACTGTAAGCTTTGCCGGTATATATCAGGTTCATAGTGGTAGGACCATGATTCGTCTCCGGTCACAATTGCAGACAAGAAGTCGTCACCTTCATTGTGATACCGGATGAGATGAGCAAAGTAGCGCCGAACCTCTTCGTCTTCTAGCGGTCGTTCAAAAGCTTGGGAACCCATTCAGCACAAAAAAGCCGAAAACCGATATGATCATAAATTATGCTGTGAACCGTACCGTGACTGATGTTCACACGCTTTGACAGTTCATGGATGCTTATCCACCGTTCTTGTCGAATCAGCTCATCAACCTGTATAATTGTGTCGGGGGTGATTGCGAGAATGCTTTGGCCCGGTCTTGGATCGTCTTTGTAACTTTCACGTCCTTTTCTGCACCGTTAGCTCCAACGATTCAATATGGCCAATGAGTTACAACGTTCACCGAACACGGGAGTTACACGACGACTAATTTCTTGTAGGGAAACACCTTCAGCGGTCAAAAGCCCGAACACACCACGCTGTTTCTCTTTTGGAGTGTCCATTATGTCACACTACCGTTTTCAACCCAGAGTGTATGAGCTCCTTAAAGAACTTAAACCTCACGCGCTTTCACGTCCCTTTCATAAATGAGGGATATCTCAGTGCGTCGCAGATGATGAACAGAGCTATTCCTGCCCTGGGGGGGGGGCTCATTTTAATTTGACTCGCCCTTATACGTATGCATACATATTGGAATAGTAATACTCATATTTCTACTTATAGGAATATTATACTTTATTACTTAATTTTTTTTACAATAAAGCAAATTTTAGTTTATAAATGTATTGAGATAACTAATGTTGTGAAACTTGTATTTGTTATTGCTTAGATCATGACTATCCGATTAATTTGTTTTATGCGCACGTTTATAAAAAATACCACATTACTGCTTTATTATAAAATTTTATTTTACTTTTTTTTAACTGTTTTTTTATTGCTCTTTTTTCTTCAATAATATGTAGTTTTTCAAAAATTTTACTTACGCTAGAGGGTGTCACAGTTACTTTATTTGGTAATTTTTTAATTCTGTAAACTATTTTTTAACTTTTATATATATAGAAATATTTTCTTTACAATAAAATATCTTTTGAAAATTTTATTTTAATATGGCTCTCAGTTTTTGTAGTTACATTTATAATACGTTATTTTGTAAAGTATATTTTTAACAATTTTTCTTTAAATGAACTTTTCTGTTTCTGGCGAACTGTATTGAGATTCTGCAGTTAAGATTCTATCTCGTACAAGTCTTTTCCATTTTTTAATGGATTTTGGATTTTTTTCTTTCTTATAGTACGTAGTTTTATGCTAATATTAATGTATTTGGGTCTAGTATTTTTAGAAATTAATTAAGTTCTTCAAACACTATTCTTCTTCTTTTAAGGTGAGTAATACATGCAAATTTAAGGAAAGGGTGACGCCATAAAATGGTGCACAAGTTTAGATTCTTAGTTCCTAAGTGTCTGAGAATTTATAAATATTAACTGTGGTCATTAACTTTAATTATTTATCACTTTTCCTATTTAGCTTTGATCTACACTGTCTCTTTATATTTTTGCATTTTTTTAGCTAAACATTATATTTATATCAATTTATTACCCGCACACATGAAAGTGCTTAATTTTAACAAATAATATGCCAAAATCAAACTTGCCAAAAGTATTTTGAATACTACTTGAAATTATATAAGTGTCCTGTTGCTTTTGAATTCCTGTAATATTGCGAATATTGCGTTCCTGTTTCTTAAGTAATAAGTCAACAACGAAGAATTCAAAATTATATTTTGTATTTTATATACTTTGCCCACGATTACAAGAGTTCTATATTTACCATTCTTTATTAATATTACCTACTTTTATGAGAAAAATGAGTGAATGTTTTGACAAATTTAAAAATGTGTGGTTAGAAGTTTTAAAGTTGAACTATGCAATCTTTCTAAAAAAGAAAATTCTTAAATTTTTATTCGCATTTTTATATAACATTGTCTAATATAATTCTCAATTATAAGAAAAATACAAAAGCAGCTAAAAATGTGTTCGAAAATGATATTAAATTATATTATTGAGCCTTATAACTTTCAATTATAAAAAATGCAGGAAAAATTAATATGTCAAAAATTCGTCAAAAATAACAATATCGTAATCAATAATTCATCAAAATAAATAAAAAGCTCAACAATAACCAAGTAAATTAGTTACTTAGCATATGTTTAATTTTTTAATTACATAATTAATTATTCCGCTTATTTTGTGACTCTTAACGGAAATAATGAAAACATATTATTCATTAACTAACAACCTAAGTAATGCAGTGTACAAAAATGGCGCCTTCAATCAGGTTTGTTATTTCCAATTACAAAACGAGCGTGCAAATCTTCGAAAAGAATAAACCTCTTCTGACGACAAATCGCTGTCCTCATTCAAAATGGATCCCTTTTCTCCTCGAAAGAAATCTCCAGCATATTCAGTATTCCAGACATCTTTGCTTGTAAGTGAATTATTCAAATAACCTAAAAGATTTTGTTGATTTGTTCAGAAAAGCAAATGAATGTGATTAGCCAGATCTCGTTACCTTTTCTGCATAAAGCAAAGAAGTCAGACGCAGAGCGCGTGGCAGAAACAAGCTTGCCGGTATCGCAAAAGTTAATAGACAAGAATTGCGCTTCAGGTAAAGTAAACGTTGCTATGTGAATTCCTCTAGGACGGGCAATAATGCCGTTCCGTTTACAAAGCTTTAGAATTTGTTTTTATGTCTTTAGAATTCCGTGTTTTCTTTTGAAAAGAACTTTTTAATAGATTGTTTTTAACAATACACTGAGTTGGAAAAGAAGGAAAAAATTTGTTGATTGTGCAACGACAACAAAGGTACTTTAGAGTTGTTTCTTTTGCTTTTCATTAGGGGGATACGCTTATTTCATCAAACTTCATTGTAATACGTCGAGATTATCTAGCGTCTTTTGAATATTTGTTTTCTCGAATTACTGTTCTGGAACGGTAAACATTTCCATCGGATCGACTCTTGTAGCTGAGATGCTTTAATAAAATCACATTTAAATAAGATTTAGGGAAATATATATATATATATATAGTATATCTTAAAAAATATTGATATGATTTTGTCTTACAAATTTTCTATGTTTTTGTTTAGTTTTATTTATTTTTAAATCAGTTTTTTATGGAGACATTTCAGTACAATATTGTTAACATGACTTTTTGCTATTTTAAAGTTTTCGGTATTAGGAAGAGAATATATACATGGTAATATTTTTCTTTTACAATTCACAGTTGACAGCTCTTGTAAAAATTAAATGAGTTTACCTATTTGTAATCTTTTCATATGCTATGATTTTAAGGTGACTACTGCTTTTGGAACCGTGATTTTTAAAAATAGCGTATAAATGAATAAATTTTGATACTTAGTGTCAGTTGAATTAGAACATACATATAAAATTGTTTTAAGAACATCATTACAAGAAAAAAAATTATGTTAACACATTTTTTTGGCAAAAAAGGATGAAACAACGACTTATTTTCAAAACATTTTCTTTTTATGACAGATAATTCGATAGTAAAAATATTTCGGCTATGTATTACTAAGATAATGTTCAAAGACTGTACTAAAAGTTTTGAAGAATTCAGATTATTTTCAGCGATAGTATCAATTAAAATAATAGCCGGTGTACTTTGTTAAAACTCCTCTATTCTGATGTATCAAAATATGAATAAATAAATTCCCTTTAAGTATCCGACTACGTTCGGAACCTCAATTTTAAAAAAGCGCATAAATAAATAATTTTTATATTTAGTGTCACTTAGATTAGAATACATGTATAAAATTATTTTAAGGCAATTATGACAAAAAATTTATTTAAATACAATATTTTGACAAAAAATTAACTTAGAATAACCTTTTTTCAAAACGTTTTTCTTTTATAAAAAATGCTTCTACAATAATAATATTTTGTGTGTGTGTGTGCTATCTATCTATCACCAATTGAAATAATTATCGGTGTTTTTTCTTAAAATTTCTCCCCTCTGCTGTAGTAAAATATGGATAAATCCACTTCTAAGTTATATGTTTCAAAAATTCTAGCTGAGCCTCTGTGCAGAGGTCTTAGCTATATACGGGCACAAAATATTATTATAATAGAAGCATTTTTCATAAAAGAAGAATGTTTTGAAAATGGGTCCTTCTATGTTCATTCTTTGTCAAAATATTGTACTTAAATAATTTTTTATTGCAATACTATTTTTAAAACAATTTTATATGCGTTTTATCATAAGTATTAATCATATATATATAATATCATAAGTATTATCCATTTATACGCTTTTGCAAAATCACGGTTCCGAACGTAGTCGGATAACTTAAGTTATATACAGTAGGACCCCTTTTAACGAATTCATCGGGACCGAACCCTTTGTTCGTTAAATCGGGGTTCAAAAAATTATTTTCTTTTACTTTCCCTTCAAAAATTCTATGATAAGCAGCCACAAAAAAAGAAATCCATAGTTAGAAAACATACACTTTTTTATTCAACAGCTATAAACACAATTTATTAACTGCCAATATTTTTAATCTAGCTACAAAGCCTAAAACAAAATTAGGTTAAAGCTTACCCTTTCTTTGCAGCTAGTCTCAAAGTCCATCGGGTCCGAGCAATTTTATTTTTTGAATCCAACTAAATTAAGCACACTCGCAATCATTGATGAGTCTGTATTCATAATGAACAACATTTAATGGCCATTTAAATTACAATTTAAGAGAAAAAAAAACTTAGATAATTAATACAAAATTACAGCAGGGAATATCCGGACATTTGTTTTACATTCTACTGTTTCAAAAAAGGTAAACATATACAGTCACTGTCAGATTTAAAAGTTCAGCTCGCGGTTTTAGGAAGAAGTGAAAGTTGAAGTTTCAACACAGTTAGTGAATTACTACGCACCATTAAATTGGAAATTCTAAACCTTGAGAAATTAATGTTTAGAAATCTTTTTGATTCATTTCCTCCTTTTTCGAATTTATCTGGAGAAGAAAATACTGTGTCCTTTACATCCTGCTGCATGAGGTATGTTTTCAAAGTTTCCAAACATTAGAAAATGTAACAGTTTTGATAGATGTTTCATTATCAATTTCTGCATTCAGAATCTCCATTTATTGGCTCCAGCAAATCAACAATTTCCTCAATTTCAGTAGCACAGATAAGCAGTCCTTCATCAAATATGACATAACTAGCTGCGTGGCCCAGCGTTGCACGGGGCTTTCTCTACTTTTATAAATTTTTCCTTTCCTTCACAAAATTAGCGCTTCTAATACTCTTTTTCAAAATGACTTCCACCTTTTCCCCCTCCTCCGCTAAGCCCGGTGTTGCTCGAGCTTTTTCCGAGTGTATAACTTAAAATTACCTGTTTCAAAATTTTTTCACTTCTTTTCTTTGTCAGACAGGTTTATTTCTCCCCGGAGTTGCTTGAACATTTTTAAATGCATAACATATTGTCATGGAAATTCCTTTTCCCCTCTTGCTATCAGAGCACTCGAGTAAGTCAACAGTGGGACTTTAATACTCACCCACTCACTTTGCAACATTTTAGGCCCCGAAAACAAAAATATACCTTTTTAAAAATAGTTGTACTTTGAAAAGTGTAGAAAATTTGTTATTGCAAAATTTCACAACTGTATTAAATGTTGAATTAAAATTTTGAGTATTTTTTGAAATGTTGGATTCACAGGAAAAA
>BMAV01018608.1:39048-118928 GCA_019973955.1 Trichonephila inaurata madagascariensis | reverse complement strand
AATTTTGTTAGTTGGTTTTATTAAATGTCTTTTAAAAAGATACCCAGATGATTCTTTAAAGTATTTTTATTCCTACATCTTTTTTTTTTGAGTTTGAACAAGAGTTGAATATTTTACAAGATTTATATCAAATGTTTCAAATTTAGTTTTCTTCTGTATGTTTTGAATGATTATATTATTATCTTTTTTTCTGTTTTGTATGTTTAGAATCAATAACATTATTTGTTGTTGATTATATTGACAGATATGTTTTTTTAAGATGGTCTCGATTCAAACAAGCATTGGAGAAATTTTTAAGCGTTCCATTTGAAAAAACAGCAGTGAATCACAATTTATATTGAAAATATAGTATGTAAGTACCATTTCCTGTTATTCATAAATAATATTATTAGATTAAAAATTTATTTGAAACACTTTTTATACAGTACTCGCACAAAAAGTTGTAATAAAGTAAATATTTGCAGCTTGCCCTTCTTCCTCAAGATGCAAACAACAAGAGACTGTCCCGAACGTCAACGGAAAAACATTCCAACTACACTCAAACCTACTGGAAATGTATACCCATTGTAGTAATGGCTTGTAAAACAACTTTCTTTCAAACTTTTCAACCGCTCAGAAAGTCAATCAACAGTAAAAACAACTTTATTCTTAAGGAAGGGGGTAAGCACCGGATCCTTCTTCCGCAAGTTGCTAGCAACAAATGACAGGAATAAAAGCCTTTAACGACTGGCTCGAATAGGTATGCCTTTTCGTCCCAGTCCTCTAAGGCATGTACGGAGTAGCAGTGGACTGGTAGTTCGGTGGTTCAAATAAACACCCCTGACAAGGTTTTTTAGATGCATAAAATAAAGTGCTTTTGGATAGCATTATTAGGGACAATGCTTAGAAGGCAATATATTTTATTTATTAAAAAAATCTGAATTATATTTTCGAAGACTGAATAATTATAATAATGACCTGAATTATATTTTCATATTTGGTATACTCGTATGTCATATTGTTAACAAAAATAATAGAACATTAAAAAAAATATTCGAAGCAGAGATTCCAGAATTTAAAATGAAAAGGAAACACTTTAAGGAGAAGAAATTTACGCTAATCCCACGAGCGGGGAAGAGTAACGGTGGGAAGAAAGCAAATAGACGCAATTTCGGCACAGATTTTTTTGCGAATGTTGATGGCTAAACTCATTTGTGCGTCTCCAAATGACACTCAGGGGGACTCTAAATTAGAGAGAAAAAAATCCCCCCTCTTTTTTTATCTATGCCCATTCGGGTATTCTTGCGGCACTCAAAGGCAAACTGTGATTTCTCAACGTCTGAAAAAATTAAATTTAGAAAAAAGAGAAAGATATTCACAAGGGGAGGATTTCCTTTTGTTGAAGGTGAACCGTAAATAGGATTAAAAAATGCCCCTTACTTACAAAAGTTTTAAACTTGGGAAGAATGGCGGAGAGGAAAAAGAATGTCATTTAAATCTTTACTTTGCTTCCATCTGCGTCATAAAGAAGCTTTTAAATTTGAATCGAATGAACATAGAAGCAGTTATCCTGAAGTATCCGTTGTCATTACAGATTTTTTTTTTACGTTTTATTTCAAATTTTTTAATGCATTCTGTAATGATTTGCTTTATACTTTTGTTGCAATCCTAAATGTAATTTGGAATAAAAAAATGCATAAGATGGGACATTTTGTTTTTGATTAGAGATTTTGTGATAGTATGTTACTTTGTTATAGTATATTACGTCTTCTTTTGACTAGAGTACAAGAAAGATTATAGTTTCAAAAATGTTCAACTGTCATTTGTTTCGTACGCTATGCATTTATTCACAGAGTTAGTAGTTAGGTACAATTCTTACATTCGTTTTTGATTATTTATATATTTTAATTCATTTTCTTAAAAAGTATAAGTTAAATATGCTTAATTTTAAAATATAACTAAAATAATTTGTTATACTTCAAAAAACAGGCTTAAAGTGAAACATTTTCTATTATTTTATGTAAACTTATTCCTTAAAATTTGTTTTATTTTGTATCAAAGCCGTGTTATTGTTTTGTATGAAGAGGGGAAATACTTTGGTAAATATCAAAACTATGCATATCATATTGTTTGTATTTAAAAATCCCTCGTTTCTATGTTTACTTTAAATATATAATAGCTTAAAAACTATTGAAAATTATTTAACCCTGGATTGAAAAACAGAAATAGTTTTAAGCAATTAAAGGCTATTTTTGTTTAATCTTTCAAAAAAGATACAAAAATAAGCAAAAAGTTGTGGGATAATAATTAAAGTATTATTGCGATAGATTCTAAAAATTACGATTACATTTCCATAAGTGATAAAAATATAACTCCTGTCGTTGGATTTAATTTTTTCAGAAATAATTTTAAATTTAAAGATGTTTCAGAAATGTTGATACATATATCAATGGTAAATTCTAATCTTTCATTAATTTTATCTTTCCATAGAATATAACAATGATATCGCGCTACCAAAAAGAGAAAACAAACTTATTAAAATTGCAAAATGAAAGCTTAAAACTGTGAATATTTAATTAAATTCTATTATGAAATTTATACAAAGTTCACAACAACAAAGTTTTTGCAAGAATATTCAAAGTAAGATTTTAACCGGGACTGTAGAGCTGAATATCTGTTCTCGAAAATTTGAACACAATAGTGGGAAATGCTTTTCGGAAGTCAAACTGCAACTACTGATAAAAGAGAATGGGAAAAGCCCGAAAGGGAAATTATCCTAAAATAAATAAGTAACTTATCGGTACTTACTGAAATTAGATCATTTTGTTACTTTCTAATATTCCAATCCCCATCTGAAAATATAAAAGAGCAAAACACGTTGAAATTCCTATCTATATTTTAGTACATCTTTAAGAAAACTTGGTGCAATTTATAAAAACTCTGATATTAAATTATTTTTTCATTTTTTTTTTTTTTGCTTTTAATCTATGGATATGTATTACATAAAACAGTTTTTGGGCTCAAAATACTAAAAACAGCTAACCATTTTTTATATTAAGGAAAATTTTTAAAAGACTATAATGGGATTTTCAAAATGCTACTCTTGGTACAATATTTGATGAACGCACATGAAATTGTATCTATACAAGTAAATCAAACAATATATAGCAAAAGTTGGTATTGCTTTTCTGCTAACAATATTTATATTCTTATATACGCTTATAGAAAAATGAATAGATTCTAAATTCGACTATTTTTTTTTTTTTTTAAATATTGATTCAAAAATATTTCCCATTTTTTCTTATGTACATTAGCAGCAATAGATAGAAAAAATATTATAGCATTTGGCCCGGTAAAAAAAGGCCCTGCCATTTTAAAAAAATATAAGCTATTTTTTTTTTTGATAAATCTGCTCAATGTTTCTATTTTAATTTTAAATATGAATAAAAATGAGGATAAATGTTACCATAACTCTGGATTTCTTTAACTTACAAATTCCAAATTTTGGTAAATTATAGAAAACTATATAAAAATAATATAGGTTAAATCAGTTTATTTGAATTTTTGATCGATTTTTGTCAATTGAATGGTACCATGTCCCCTTAAATAACAAATATTTTACACATTTTCCATTCATTATTTTGATACTAATGGTTACTTCTAAATTTTAGGAAAGTATATTATGACTATGTTTAGGAAAAAATTTAGTTGTTTTAGGATATATTCAATAGAAAAAAAATTACATTAAAATAAATTTAAAAAAAAAATTCCGTTTAATCTAAAGTAAAAAAAATCATCTTTTGCATGTACAAGTTTTATTTGTAGGTATAAAAGTCCATCGAGGAGCATTTTATGACAAACCTAACTGTTTGGAACTTCCTTTAGAAAATAAGGATTTTATATGAGCTGTAAATGTTTTCTTCTAACTTTCAGACGATGCCACTTGAGAATATTAAAGTATGGCTGAATTTAAAGTAAAATAGCTCTTATTACCTCTCTTGTAGAAAGGGGTTTAAAATCTAGATTCTTCTTTTGAAAACGCACTTTACTGCACAACTGCATCTCATACTTAGAACAGAGCATCACATAAAGATTGGAAGGAATTTTTGTATTAATTTTATGCATCAAAATTGCAGTACCCAAAGATTATTTATTTCAATTTTTCCTTCATTTTAAAATTATTAGACCCGCTTATAGAAATTAAAAAGTAATTTTATCAGATTTAACAGTTAACGATTTTTGGTACGTTTCAATATTAGCTTCATTTCAAGTGTTTATGTGGTTTTATTTTAGAAAATAAATGGAAACTTATATATTTATATGGTAAAATAGCATTTGAAATTATATGAATCGAGATTTCATATCTTCACTTAAATACTTTGTAGTTATAATTTAATTTTAAGGTTCACTTGCGAAAATTCAGCAATAGGGAATTAAAGTCATACACAAATAGGAATTTTAGTACAGGAATTTTAAAAAATTCTATCTAATTTAGTATTAAATACATTAAATTCCCCACAAAAAATGATTCATAAAAATTTCATTTGTTAAATATGCAATTAACCATGCTCTTTTCTCTGACTGTAGATATGCCTAGTTGCTTTGTGTCAAACTCATAACCATAGAGTAAAGGGGTTGAGTTTACTAAACACCCACCATGTAGAGGAGCCGATGGTCACTAAAGTCGTATCACACGTACATTTTCCATGCAACTTTTTGGTCCAATATTTGGCCTAATCTGAGCGGGAAGGGTTGCCGTAAACTATACGACATGCTCAGACGTCAGCGCGCTCTATCTTTACATTGAATAATTACTCGCCGATTTTTCTGCTTCGAAAACGAACATCCAAAAAATTATTTCTTTTTTTTCTTATGGAGCATCATCCTATTTAAAATATTATACTCCGTTAAATATTATACACCATTAAAATATTATACGGCATGTCTGATGCGTTAGACGAAACCGGAGCCGTCATTTTGTTTATGACGTAAAGCGCCGAAGAACCCCATTGGCTGGAATTTCAAGCAACTTTTATTGAGAACAACTTTTTAAGCTCACTAGCAAAAAGTTGTTCTAAAGCCGTTGCTATGGCAACTGAGTAAAAATTGCACGAATTAGACGAAAAATTGCTTGAAACGTATAAGTGGGATACGGCCTTAAGTCTGTTGAGTCTCAATTTTCTCCTGTTGGTGTGGAGTGGTAATTGGGAGAACGGTTTCTATTCAAGTGTTAACCTCGGCACTTGACAGAGATTCAAAATTAGAATATCAGTCGCCAATGGCCATCACGTTACTTTACAGGGTGACGTTTGTATAACTCTCTCTCTCTCTGAGAAGATATGCAATCAATAATTTGGTTTAGAAAGAACTGTGGACGTTAAAAAAAATAAGGAATCTGTATAATGCCTATGTGGCATGAGGGCACTCTGCATATTCGTCGAATCGTCATTCCTCTTGAGAGGTTAGCGGGAGGTTCTTGACAACCCCCATGTGTTCTACATTAAAATTGGGGTGAAAAGGAGTCAAATCGAACATCACCTGTATGGTGCTCACAACTATGGATGACGACAGACGTAAGACTAGCTCCTTGCCACGATGAACTTCGTGGGCCTCGGTCTGACACTGTCTATTCAGTGCATCAAAAACAACAACACATTAACATAAGCGCAAAAGGGAATTAAAGGATTATTTATTTATGCCTATAGTGCTTTGCAAAATACAAATAATAATATTCTTAAAATGTGTAGGTTGCTATTGAGATTAACCCCTTAACTGCCACCGGCCTATATATCTGTTTCTCTCAACTGGTACGTTAGGGGCTCTGGACGTATATATACGTCTTTCCGGAATATGTTCTTTTATTTGCCTTGCTATCGATAAAATTATTCCAAAGGCCTTGGAATGCAATAAAATGAACTTGACAGTGTTTGCAAAGGATTTTCTTATTTCAGAGAAAGATTTGCTGACTTGGGCCTTCCCCCCCCCCCTCAAAATACACCACACACTCGCGCCGGTGTGAAAAATGGTGGCAATTGCGAGCCCCCTATTGAACATGCTATTTACATTTTTTAATATTAAATTCAGCTGCAGTACTAATACGAACCCGGTGATTGGTAATCTTGAGAATATTATAAGAAGTTTGAGTTCGTGGGGGTTTCAAACACTTCTCGTGAGTAGTAAAAGGAATTGCTTCATGTTAAATTGAATCTAGCTTTAAATTCCACATAATTTGGATTCAAAGATAATTAGCATCTAACTAACTGAGGCAAATTAACTAAGGATTTAATACTTTAAAGTGCCAAATGTTATTTTTTTCTGGTTCTTAAAATAATATTAGAAGAAATTCAGCTGGCAGAAATCTGCTATCAACAATCAGGTAGAGTACTTCTGAGGAAAAATGAAATGTTACTTTGCATTGTGTTTCCTAACCTTCAAATTATTGTCGAATTAGGTATGCAATGTTAAGTAAGACCCCCAGGAGAGCTTTGATAAATCTCTTAATTAGCGCTCATTGTGACTACGAAGAACGAAGTAAGACAGGAATTCCCCAACTCCGACCACGAACTTTCCTCGGCTACCCTGGACCGGAATAACGAATAAATCCTTTTGCGGTCAGAGCGCTTTTCAATTTCCTCCCTTAATATACAGATAAAAGGGGAGAAAAAAAATAATCTCTGGTGTTTGAATCGCAAACACCAAAAGAAAATCCCAAAAAGAACAAGATAACGAACATTTTAAAAAACCCCACAAACGACTACAAATCCTTTTCCCCCATTTTCCAATTTAGATATATTTTTTTTTCTTCGTCATTTTTGAACTTCATTACGGAAATTCTTTGCCCCCTTTTTGTAGTTCTCTGTGTCCCTATCTCTTTTCGCTGCGCGGTTCATGATAATGAATTGAATCTACAAACTCGGTAACTGTGTAAAAAGATATTCCTTTTGTTAGAGTTCCCCGCGCTTATTCCTCTACGAGTTTTGCCCCAGTGGAACCAGCAACGAATTTTGCTCTTTTCTTCCTGAATCCCACAAATAAACAGGACTGCCCGTTCACTGCTTTTAACTGATAATCACCAGGAAACTCATTTTTTCTTTTGTACTCCCACTAATTTGTTAAAGAGTTTTAAGAGTTTGTTATTTACTTTTTAGGAAAGACGGGTTTAGTTCGGGAAGTGTCGTGGCAGTGTTGCATCCGTTGCGTTGTTCCTGTCAGGTTGCGTGGGAAACTTTTGTTAAGGGAAGCCAATCTGCCTCACTTGTTGGTGCATAATCAAGAACTGATTTCGGAAATAACTTCCGTTATGTTTAGATAAATGAAAGAATGAAGTTTTAAAATTGTGTATTGAATATTTAATGTATCAACGTTTCGCTATATTTGAGACAATGCGTGAGTTCAATTTTGGAATTAAATCTTTTGATGTGTAATATAGTTTATCTTGATTTATTTAACAGTTTTCTGCTACTTTTAAATGAGATAGGAAAACTGATAAAACGAAATTTAATGTGAAATGAATACGGTTTGCAACATAAATAAATTATTTTTATGGTGTTTATTTCTGAGACACTATCTTTGAACCAGCTGTTGTTTGTAATCATTATATTGAATAATTGTGCTTTTCAGAGGAAATTAACAATTTCCTTGCAACATGTCGTTATAATCATGACAATCTTTACATTTTTTGACAGTCAATTATTGTTTTTAAGTGAAGTTAATCTACACAAAACTGAGTAAGAAAATGGAAAAAGAAAACTCCAACAATTTTGAGATATTTTGCAGAAAAAATTCGCCAATTGAAAATAAAATTTATGATTGAAATTTTAGCTATCATATAGTAATTTTCTAAAGAAACAAATATATTCTATGCATATTTATAAAGTTCCAAATAATATGTTGAACGTGAGCAAATTAACTTAATTTAACAGCTTTTATCTAGGATACTACTTAGTTTTTCAGTTACTTTAAAAATAAATAGAAAGTAGATATGCTTACACATTTACAGAAATAAAAAAAACAGGTCTTAAATTAAATAAATAATGTTTTCTACTTTTTTCATTGCCTGTTGTACATAATGCTCTTTCCCAAAAAATATATAAAAATAAATGATATCCGAAGAAGAGAAAATAAATTAATTTGCGATTACAACGTTTGAAGATTTAAATATTAAGTACTTATGGATTCGAGCAAAGTACAATTTTATATGCTTTAATGCGAGTAGAAAGTACGTTTAAGGAATTATTGTGTCCCATGATGATACGCTAGAAAAAGAGAACATAGTAAAGTACGTATGCTTCAAAACACACTTTTGAAGATGTAAAATAATTGGGAATTTAAATTTGTATGTAATAAGTTTTGAGACGTGGAAATAAATCTGAATCACAATTAATAATTAATTATTGAATCAAAAATTTATACAAAATTACAGAAAATTCTAAATAACAATTGTTTTTTGTTTTTGTACATTACAAAATCTTAACGTATCCTTAGAAATTCTGAAGTTCAAAACAGTTTAACTTAATTTAAGAAAAAAAAACAAGCCTCTTTCGCTGCGATTTCTATCAAATTTAAGCAAGCAAATTTAAGCTTTCTTGAAAAAAAATATATAGCTGAAAGTAGGAATAAGAAATTTTCAAAAGATTTTAATGCGTTAAATTTTCATGATTTACTTTATTTTTCAGCTGACTTTAATGCCATTAGATGTGTTATAGTTTACTGTAAAAAGTTATCACTATCCTAATTTTAAAATGGCTCACGGAAGAAATCCTGGTCGCTTAAACGAAGATATTTATAATGAGAGAGGAAAAAGTCAATAATTATTGCAGCTTTTAATTTCAGGATACGTAGGTGACGTGTACAATAAATCGTAATTCATTTAAGAATTATTACTTATGAAATTAAGTACTTTTTATTTTAATTTGAATTTCTTTTCAATATATGTTCAATATATATACATTTATGCGAGTTCCCGGACTAAATCTATAAAATAAGAAATATTTTCCTGCAAAATTCTTGTCACGATCTTTAAAACCTTTATGTAATTCGCTTTAAAATGCTGTTTTAATTTCGTTTACAAATTCAAATTAATTACCATATAAGCGACATTCCAGTTTCAGGAAATATATTGAAGTCGTGAGGTACGATATCAAGGGAGTACGGAAGAGGTCTCAAAACGGTTGAGCGAGGATATAAGTGAGAAAAATGTCAAGCAAGAACAACCATGCTTCCTTAAACCACAGTTTTGATAACTCAAATACAAATATCACCTCTTTCAATTGTCTATTTCCACCTTTCATCAAAATACGATGCTTTGGTGAGAAACCAATCTCTCTCTCTCTCTCTCTCACACACACACACACTTGCACGCACTCACACACACACGCACACACATCATTTTATTTTATTGATAAAAAAATTGTGTGGTGTATTTGTCTTTTTCTTCGTAATTGAATAGCTTATACCAAAACAAATAATGCCTTTCTCTATTGAAAATTTTTCCAAATTTTTTTAATACAACTTCTTAAAGCAAGTAAATAAATTAATCATAATTTTCAAAGATAATTTCAGCATACAAGTGTTATAATATTTTTAACCTTCAAAGATGAAAAGTATTTATCCGAATTTATTAAGAAACTTGTAATCATTTTTGAATAAGAAAACCATCTTTCTTTATAAGCTCCTCAAGCAGAACGAAAAAATTATACCATCTTAAATATAGATTCGCAGACTAATTATTTTCATCATACCCTTACCTGCATCGCTAATGCCCTTCTAAGTAATAAATAATTTGATAATAGCATACTAGATGGAAGTCCGTACAGTGAAACTGCCGACGATAGTAGTTTTTGCTCATGAACTTAGGCTGATTTAAGAACTGCTCTCTTAATGTTATTATCGCCCTTTAAGTGGATTTTATTAAGTAAGTTTCCCTTTGTTATTAGTGGATAGGCAGATGTTGGATGTTGTTTTTTGCGTCTGTGATAATTTATTATGTTCTTAGAAAGACCAAAATATGGGTGTTTTACAGTGCGCGAAAGAACTCTTATGCCGTTACACAGAAATGGATTCCCATTTAGGGGGCTCTACTGATAAGCAATGAAATTAATTACGTGATACTTAAAACATAATTTACCGATTTTAGATGGGAAAAAATAACTGAATTGCGAATTAGTTATGTTTTGTTAGCCATAATGGAAAAAATGGTTAGTGAGAAGGAATAAAATGTGCATGTAACGAATCAAGCAACAAAGTGGATCAATGTGTAACATGTACTTCTTGTGTAACCTGATGTTCTACTAAAGAGTCATTAATAAGAAATAATTGTTATTGTTTACTTTAACAAAAATGTTAATGATTTGGGTTAAGTCAGAAATATTTTTGCGTGATCTTAATTTATGTTGGTTGTAGGGGGGGGGCGACGGGAGACGGTACTTAAGTGCTAACTATACACTAATAGTAAGTTACTATACACTAATAGTAAATTTTGTTACACATCACTTTAACACTTTAAGATTCTACTTTTTTTTAAAAATTATGAACTATGTATTTTATGTTTAAAATAATTTTTAATTAATTTAATTTCTTTTTTAATAAATTTTGTCTGAGTATAGTTAATATGTAGTCCGAATGAAAAAAAAAAAAGTTGCGAAAACAGTATGCTCGAAAAAGAACAAATCTAAATTCTACAATATAATACTTTTATTAATACACTAATGTTAAATCCGCTTAATGAATATCTCTTCAAATTATGTAAAGATAATTACATTAATTGCATGTTGATGTTGAAAATTGTACGATGAACTGTATGTTAATCTACTGTACAAATATGTAATCTACATACTTTACGAAGAAAAGGTTTATTACATGAAAGGTTTATTACAGAAATTAGGACTGACCTTATGCTTGAAGGTCACATAAAATATATGAAACATGAAAAAAAAATACTCTTCTTACATAACTAAAAGAAATTCCATAAGGTTTTAAAATAAATTAAGATTTGAATTGAATAAATAATTTGATTCATAAAATTTTTAATTATAAATACCTAAAAGAGCATATTATTTTTAAATACGAATTATTACTATCAATCGTAACTTCAGATAAAATTCCTTACAAAACTTTTATTACTGATAAGTAGTATAAAAATCGGATTTTGAGATAACTTGTCAATTTAGCTCATGCAAAGCTACTAAAAGGAAAGAATTTATAAAAGAAGGGAAATAATTTTGTCTTTTAATAGTGTTTCAACTATAATACGAGTATATAGTACCTTTTTAAATACTTTTTACAAATGTTTTATACATATATAGCATTCAGATATATTTTTATGGTTTGTTTTGAAGTGCAATTTTTGAAATTACATGAAATCTTATAGCAAAGTACTTCGTAATTGTAAGTCTTAGTTAAATGTCAAAGGTGACAAGTCTGAACTAATATCTTACTGTATTTAATTAAAATAATCATTAAAAGGTACTAATGAAATTATTTCATCTGCGAAATAGATCTTTAAAATCCATACATGTCGAATGAGTCCGAAGGTCGAAAATATCTAAAAAGAGATTAATACTTTTAAAAAATGAGAAACATAACTTTGTTATATTTAAACAATATTTCCATTTCTTAAATTTATGTAGTGTTTTGATATAAAATGAAGATTAATTAAGTAGCTACAATAAAAACATGTACATTTTGTACGGCAAAAAGAATTCTATTTCAACCAACCAGTTTTTTTTTTTGAACATTGTTAAGTTTTATTTCTCTCATATACATTGATTTCTTCAACTTTATTAAATTAGATAAATGTGTTATCACTATCTCTCTCTCTATATTATATGCAAAAATATTTAACTCGTGTATCAGGGAAATGTTTCAGCTTAAAATAACAAGTACAGTACTATCGGGAAATTTAAAAAAAAATGATTATATTACTTCTGATAATATTCCTAACATATTATTTACGTTAGACAAATAGTACACAGCCCCAAAAGGGAAATTTTTTTAATGCGTTAAAAATGTTTTCAGTTGATTTACGCATTCCCTGTAGTTAATTATGGATGTTTCTTCCATTAAACTCCCATTAAAGAAGGAAATATGATTAAAAAAGAAAATAAAGAAATATTTTTTAATGAAAATATAAAGTGTGTATACATTTTAATTGAGAACAAAGTAAATACTTAAAAATTAAAGAAAAACACTTACTCCTCGATTATTTGAGGCAAAAAAAAAATAACTTTTTAAATATAAAAGTATGACATGTGCATACAAATTTTTAACCCAATTTATTCTGTTTAACCTTAGCGTAAACAACGAAAAAATATGCTTAAAAAATAATAAGTAACTAAAAAGAATAAAGAAAGAAAAATATGCTTTTAAGCTAGAGTTAATGCTCTAAAGTTATGCAGAGGCTCATAAAAATCCATTTGCTGGAATGCAAATACTTAATTGGGGTGTAAACACAGTCAAATCTCTTTGTATACGCTTATTCTTTCACATTTGACTTTAAGTGTATATTTTATACATTTTTTATTTGACTCATGGTTAGATTTTTTTGTCCTGAAAATATTTTCTTATGTTACCCCTTAAGTCTTTTACTTCTTATATGTATTTGTATTTTCGAATAACGTGAATAAATATTCACTTCTGCTGCTGCAATATTTAAATTTGCTGGAAATCCTTCTATACATATTTAGATAACAGATTAAATAAATTAAGAACGATGGTTGAAGCATTAAATGATTTAAATGAATACAATACATTTGGATAAACTAAATATTCTAGCTTTATGAACCGTGTAAAGAGATATGAAATATTATCCACTTGAAAAAAATAATTGCTTAATATGAGGTCTTGCTATGTGATAGCTAATATTTACCAATCACAGTTCTGAAACTTGTCCTGTTGTATTAGTTAAGATTCATTTAGCCTTTATAGTCAGTAATAATTTTAATTAAACATTTATTTAAAATAGTTTAGTTTTATCAGAAAATGATGTAGCTGTAGAAGAAATTTTCTGTGACATTAACATAGTAAATTCGTTTTCATTTTTTTGTTAATAAGTGGAGAAAATGTGTACTACACGATTCATCTGAATAATTCATTATTGAAACACTCACTATTTTACCAAGGAAAAATTATTCTAATTTACATAAATATCAAAGACTTCGTAAAGATTAATTTAAAAAAGCATTAACTAGGGCTAGTAAATTTTTCTTAAACGTTTAATATATGTAGATCATAATATAATTAAAGCTGGATCCTAAATTGTTTTAATCTCCGTTTTTGAAAAAAGAAATGCAAACGCATCAAGGAATATTAATTTTAGTATTTTGTATTGCATAAATACTAAGCATACATTTTATCTATATAAAACTCACTGAATGGTAATTCATT
This sequence comes from Trichonephila inaurata madagascariensis, assembly GCA_019973955.1. Classification (NCBI taxonomy): domain Eukaryota; kingdom Metazoa; phylum Arthropoda; class Arachnida; order Araneae; family Nephilidae; genus Trichonephila; species Trichonephila inaurata. The sequence continues at coordinate 105,566 of BMAV01018608.1, read as the reverse complement.
TTATTTCTGATATAAATTTGAAAAGTAATTATACACTGTCTTAAAATCTATTTAATCTGACATGTTCTGCAAAACTGTAAGGTAATTTGAAAGTAAAATTAATTGAATTATTATAATCTTACGAGAGATAGAATCAAATTGTTATATTAGGAAAGGCAACAAAAATAAATCACGGAGAAAAACTGAATAAATTCTGTTATTTCAATTCAATTTCTGATAGGTTATTAGATTTATGTTTCTGAAAATATAATAGAATAACTTGTTTAAATATGTAACTATAAATAAAGATGCGAAATACTTAATTAATTAATAAGATTCTGATGTTTGTATTAAAAATTGTAATACATGGGATTATCTGAAATTTATTATGATCTAACTGGAGAAAATATCTTGTGTGAAATAATTAAAATACATAAACATGTTTTACTCCCTCTATTTTTTTTCTTCTCTTCTTTCTACACAAACATAATGTTAATTTAGATTTACATATAGCAGATTAATTTATAAATATCTCCGATAATTTAATTTTAAGGAAATAATCTTCAATAATTTTTTAAAATGTAAATTTTATTTCAGAAATAATAATTAATCAAACAATTAATGTATCTCAATGTATATTTGATAAATTTTTTGTTTAAAAAATATAAGAGATAATTTTTTTATATGAGTTTTTAGTAATTTTCAAAAAGATTATATAAGATCTCGTGCTTTTGCTTTATTCAGTACATAAATGGAAGTGTCTGAAAAAGGAAATTAAATTTTATGTGAAATTTAATTTAAAGATTTGAACAAAATCTATCTAGAAAATATTACGTTGAGATTTGATATGCTTAAAAGATTTAAAGTTAAATATTTATATACACCTTTCGTTACTTACATATATATCTTTCATCAGCATAGGGATGTAAATCATCAAAAATATTAATCACTAAATGGATCTAATCTTAATCTAATTGTGAAAATGTTTTACAAATAAATAATAATGTGAAACAATATGTAATTGAAAATGTAAGTATTTCTGTTTTGTTAAATTAATAATAAAATATTTTTCATTACAGATATTAAACTAAAAATGTTATGAAATTGGAAAATTATATCATATATAATTTCTCAATAAGATATTAAAACTGTCCATATATCAGCGTTTCTCAAACTGTGGGGCGCGCCCCCTTGGAGGGCGTGACAAATCTACGAGGGGGGGGGGGGCGGAGCATTTTGAAAAGTTGAAAAAAAAAGATTATTTAAAAAAAATTATTAATTTACTGAATGTAAATAAATATAATACTTTCTCACATAAAATAAAATACACATTTACAAGGATATATTGCACTTATACATGTATCAGTGCTACACAATGTATTTTATAATTAATTTAACAATACTAAGTTAAGAACAAGTTTATTAAATACCAGTGACCCCATGGGCTTTTCATATATATAATTAAAAACAAAATTAACACTTATCTTGATTATTTGTACGATTTATAATGGATCTCGTAAGTGCTGATTAAAAGTTACTTGATTCACTTCCCAATGCCAATCGTTTTCCACGTAGGCGCAAGTATGTGATGGATATATTGGGGGGGGGGTAATAAAGGAGCAAATAATCTGAAATAAGTAAATCCTTCGCGAGCAATGTCAAGGACCTTTTGTTGCATTCCCAAGCCTTCAGAATAATTTTATTCATAGCAGTGCACACAAAAGATCGTACTTCGGAAAGACGTATATATACGTCCGGAATGATATATGCGTTTATTTACGTCGCTGATAAAAGTGTTTCCTTGGCGAGACGTTTATCTACGTCGGTGGTGCTTAAGAGGTTAAAGTCGTATTGTAGTCTTAGCGTCAAAGTATAGTATTATTCAATTCAATACATTGTTATAGCATGAGGGGGGCGATGAAAATTATGATTGAATATTGGGTCGCAAATACTCTAACTTTGAGTAGCACTGCTATATATAAAAAAACAACACATATTTAATTATTTGGAAATGATATTAGGCTTTCTTCTTAGATTCTAGCCACGGTAGCCTAGTGGTTATCTCGCGGAATCCCAGCCAGCTTTGTTCTTTTTTATTGAGTTACTGGTTCCACTCCATGCGCTGCTAAAGACCCACTATGTAAAGAGGCTGATGCCCAATATAGTTCTGGGATTTCAAGTCCTTGCTTTGGCATGACATAAAATTTGTCGAGTTTCAATTGTCCTCCCGTCAGCAGGACGTGAAAGTTTGGAGAAGAGGTGTCAGCTCAGGTGTCGTCCTCGTTACTTAACCATGGTTCAAAATTATGAAGTCCGTCGTCAATAGTCCTTGTGTAACTTTGTAGTGCGAAGTTAATTTCACTCTCACTTGGGGTGAGGTAAGGATTTGAAGAGTGAAAAGCCAGCCCAGTGTCGTCCTCGTCGGTTGAGTGAGGTTCAGAATTACAAAGGTCCACTGACAGTGGCTCTCGTGTAACTTCAAAGTATGACGTTAACATACAATCAAAAATCTATTTAGGTTCAGCACACACAATTATCCTAGATAATTATCAAATAATTACATAAACTAATAATTGCTATATTAGAGATTATATTAAATAACTATAAGTGAAAATTAACATAAAACATATCATTTCATGTTTTGACATATAATCGTTAAATGACAGTATCATTCTGGTTAAAATAATAATTATTGAAAGCGAGGAAGAATTTATGTTTAAATTTTAAAGCAGCAAGGGTTCCCTTTAAAGAAAACAATTCAAAATTTGCTCGAATTTAATTTAAAAGAGATATTATTAGCTTTCGAAATTATAAAAGGTATCAGATTTAATATTTTATTTTCAGTCAAAAAGTTTATTTGTCCTGTAGCATTATAAAAACCACCCCCTCCTTCCCAAAATAATTAATCGAATTCAATGAATATTAGTATACATATTAAGGTATTGTAAGAACCCTTGTACCATCCTTGATAAAAACATTATTATATACTCATATAATTACCACTAAATTATTATATTAATATAAATCCCTTAAGTGGTCAATTTTTTGCTCAAAATACTCCAAATATGCGTCTTTTTTATCGCATATTACTAAGCACGATAAACAGAATGCGAAAATGGAAGCATTTTATTTTAATTTTCAGCTTCCATGTATTCATTCTTTTTTTTTTTTTATTCTTATAATTGTAGAACTCAAAAAGCCCCTAAATGTTTGCTTTTTGTAAATACCCTCTGCATTCTATGAAGAATGTTTCATATATCTTAAAAGAATTTCTATATATATATATATCATGCATACTTACAAAAAAATTTCATGTTAGTACCTCTTTTCAAACGGTCAAGGATTTTGTTTGTGTGTATGCATATATATATATATATATATATATATGCACACACACTTTTTGAAGCGTGGTGTAATAGTCTTACATTGCAATGGGGACAGGGATAATATTGGCTTTTTTGAATTTTCTTTTCATTTTCATTTCTACTCAAGCAACAGATTGCGCATTGCTTTGCCAATCCCTGTTGTTTATCGAATATTTTCAAGAATCTAAATTCCTGCCTTCAACAAAAAAATTCCCCCTTTCACCACAAAGAAAATTCTGGAAGAGGAGTATTTCAGTACCATGGATAAACTACATCTTAAAAAAACTAGCACTTATAATCTCCCCATAAGAATTAAAAATGTGTGCAATTCAAAGATAGAGCGAAGAAAATATAAGGCCCCATACAGCGTACAGATAAACCGTTTGTGACCAGCTTTCGATAGCCCTTACGGTGTACGGACAAACCAAGAACGGAGGGAGGAATGTAGAGAACAATTATCATTTGAAGTCTACTATACTTTTATTTATTGATATCTAAATGAGAAATTTTATTTTCTGGAAGAGTACAGCTCAAATTTACTTTTCTGTGAATATATATTACCACAAAAAGTCCTATTCAATACCATCATAGGAATACTTTACATATTAGTAAAACTTCAAAATGATTATTAAGTAATTTCTGACATTATCCTATTTTTTTTAATTACCAGTATTGTAAAATGACTTCTGCATCATTTCTAAGCCATACAAATGCCTTTTCCTAAAAACATAAAACAAAATCCAAACAACTCAACAGTTTATCTTTTACATCTATTGGTTATCAGAAGCCATTTTTCAATATCTTTAGGAGAATTAGGTTTCAACATAACATGATTTAAAACATGACACGTTAAACATCTCTAATTCAACCTTAATTAACTTCGTGATAAATGCATAGGTATTTAATGGTAAATACTTGTTCTTCATTCTATATATTGTATCTTTCCATGTAGATGTATGTACCTCGGCAGCATAATAGCCTTCTTCCATTCTTCTAATCTTTTAAATCTGCCCGTAAACTGCTTCCCGCGTTACACAGAATCGCTTGAAAGCATTTTCGTGTACCCTTGGCACTCTTCCTGACATTTTATATGCGGATAATTATCTTTTGTCCATGAATTTGTGAGGTGCGAAGTGTAGGTTGGACAATTTGTTTCCTTTTTTTTTTATTGTATCCCGCAACAGCAGATTTATGCTCAACTGAAGCTCAGATATTTTATGACCTAGATCTAGGTGACTTCGAACTCTTTTGACAACCGAGCAAATTTAAAAGTACCCAGGGATGAAGTGAAGGCTCGGGGTCCTTATATTTTCTATCTTGTCATAAAGATACAGATTTTATAGATTTTCTGCAAAGTTTTAAAGTAATGGTAAAAATGAGATGAGTAGAAAGAAAAATTACTTTAATGTTAAAATGAACATGTAGCTTGCTAAATAAAAATAAAACAAAAACAAAAATTATATTATGTTTTATTTTCGAATTTTTTTTTATTTAAGTCATCGCAAGCTAATCTTAATTATAAATTAAAAATGTAAATATATACATGGATAATGCCCTTAGTTGGTATGCATTTATTTTGTATATAAGACTCAAAAAGACATTCCTGCATATATGTACATATATGTAATACATCAAATAATTTTTGTATAATATGTACATACATCTTAATGCATTTGAATTACTAAACTAGATAGATACTACTTAGTGCCAAAATAAATAACATATAACTAATGAAGATTTACTAACCATTATCTAAAATAAATTTATAACTGAGCAATTTATTTACGACTCAATTATTTTTCTGCATGAAAAAAATTAAAAAATTACTTTAAAGGAACTAATTTAAAAATTATTTTTGCAACTGGTAAGCCTTTATTAACTTGGAAAAAAAATGATGAAAATATAAAAATCTCTCATCAGCATTTCTTTAAATTTGTTGTTGAAAGAAAGTAATAATTTAACAATACATCATCATTAAAATAATGAATTTATATTTCTTGTTCGAAATATTCCATATAATTAATTAATCATAGGTAAAATTTGGAATAATATTGTTTATATAATTTTCACAATAGAATACGTCGTAAGTGTGAGAGTTATGTTAACGTCGCACTATAAACCTGCACGAGGGCTATTGGCGACGGATGTCGTAATTTGAACCATGGTTAAGTGACACATCTGAGCTGACACCATCATCTCCTAACTTTCACACCACACCAACGGAATGACGTTTGAGCCTCGACAGATTTAACATGCATTTGCCCCCTCTACATGTAGGGTCTTCAGCGGTACTAGGTTCGAACTCATGACACGCCAGCCACAAGTCTGTGACCTTGATCACTAAGCTATCACGACTGCAAAAAATATGCAATGAAAGAAGTTTGAAATGTTTTTCAATTCCTACTATTAGCTCAAACTCTCTATATATTTATTTATTTATCTAGGTGGAATTTTCAATCGTTAAAAAAATACATTTTAAAGCACTCAATTGAGCTGAAATTTTATATGTATGATTATTTTGGATGACAATACAATAATTTAATTATAATTAATAAAAATCAATTGATTAAAATAATTATTTAAAGACTCCCAAATACAGCTACGTTGGCATCATTTTTGGCAACTTAGCGACCCTTTTGGCAACGACTTGTGTGTCAAAACTTAAACAGGTTTTTTTCTCTCGTTTTAAAACATTCAGTTGAACTGAAATTTTATATACACGATTGTTTTGGATAACAATATGATACTTTACTGATAATAAAAACAAGTAATATAAAAAATATTTTAATTCAATTACTACATTAATTTTAATTAATTATAATTAAATTATCGTATTTTTACCCAAAACAATAATGTATAGAAAATTTCAGCTTAAATGAAAGCTTTTACATGTTAGAAAAAAAAACCTTTTCTAGTTTTGACACAAGTCGCTAAAATAGTCGCTAAGTCGTCAAAAATAATGCCAACGTGGCTGTATTTGTAATTTTTTGAATAATTAGTTTTAATCAATTAATTTTAATAATTATAATTAAATTACGGTATTGCCATCCAAAATAATCATGTATGTAAAATTTCAGCTCAATTGAGCGCTTTAAAATGTATTTTATTAAAAATTGAAAATTCCATGATGATAAATAAATAAACAGAGAGTGTGAGCTAATAGTAGGAATTGAATTAATTACCACTTAATGTTGTTAGTGATTCTATCATATGTATATACATATTTATATTAATTGTAACTATTTAATAAAAAGTAGCGAAAATAGAATTTTTCTTTCTTGATCTAAGTAGGAATTGACTTTAATTTTTTTTTAATATTATTTGTTTTATTTCTAATGGGGCTGCGGATTGGTGTTTTAAAATTGGAGACATACTACATTTTTCTTGAGCTGGTATCATTTTTTGGTGCGGCATTATATAGGAGGATACCAATCACCACAGGTAGTTTTGACTCTGAGTTTCCTACCCAGAGGGAAACCCCTAAGCTCTGGCGATGTGAAACCGTACATAGGATTTTAATTTTGCCGAGAGCACCCAAGCCAAACAGGTACTTAAAGGATCTTCTACTTGCTGCATAATCATGCGACATGGCAGCTGTCGATTTTCTGCATCATGAAAATCCTGAGAAATGGAATGAATGTCACACAATGTAATTTGTATTTTTTTCGTTATATTATAAAGGTAATATATAAAATTATTATTTCGACTAAATTAAGAATCCTGGCTAAATCTGAATTGAAAGGTGATAAAGAGTACTTAAATAAGTAGGTAATTGGAATTTTTTTTTCTGAATTTATAGTGTAGGAATTATATAAATTTATATTTGTCACATGCTATTAAAAATGGCTTCCTTAAAAATATTAAGAACTTGAGTTTATTCTTGTAAATTATTTCTTTATTTTTTTCCATGCAATACACATTCTCTCTCATGCACACAAAATCCATGTAAAGCAACTAAGTGTTTGTAAGGCTCATTTAACTAAACAGAATCCCCACATGAAAATGCTAATTATAGCACAGAATTACTAGTGCTCTTAGGCGTGGTATTAAATTTTATCGCTGAGCTGAAACAACCAAAAGTGCAAAAGACCAAACAAAATAAAATCCTTTCATTCTTCACGCACAAATTTCTTTTTAAATTTAAATTTTGAAAAGATAAATAGAATTAGAATATTTAATTAAACTCACAGGATATAATCATCAAAATTATTTTTAGTTAATATACTGATAAGAATGTAGGATTTTTATGAATACTAATTTATAAAAAATAAACTGTGTATGTCGAATAGGGCAAGTGAAGAACATTACACTAACTCTTAATTAGCAAAAATCTAATTTTATTTAAATTTCTAAGTATACTATTAAAATAAAAAGTAATTAGTGGTACATCAATATATATTTTTTCTAGCTTTTTTAGTTAAGATTATACCCGTCAACGAAAGGATTTATAAGAGAACATAAAACCATTAATTCTACTATGGTGTCGGGGTTGAAGCAAAATGCTAATCTCTTTTTATATATATTTTACTTTGATTAACTTGCAGTTGACACCGTGATGTCTTTTTTTCAGCTATTTTTTGCTATGTTAAGCATAGTGGGGGTGTTTTTTAAGTCAGAGGAAAATTAGATTGATTAAAGCCTCATCAAACTCGCAGACTAAGACCTTTTACCAAACACTGTATAATTACTTATGAAAATTGTTTACTTTTTTTTTTCTTTCTTTTGAAAGAAAAAAAAGTAAAGGTTTAAGGTGTAACAAAACAGCTTACTTTGGGAGAAGATTTTTAATTTTTTTTTCTCCCATCTCTTCTAGGATCAGGATTTTTTTTCAATAAACAAATTGTAAAAGAAAAGGATCTTTTTTTAGGTAATCCTATAGCTTAAGCTTTTTTGAAAAGGTGCGTTATTAAAAAAAAAATCTAAAAAACTCTTTCAACTTTTTCCTTTATTCTGACAGTGATGGAATAAGCTATTGTAATAACCACCATCCTAAACGCTACAAAGCTGCCAACTCTTGTGGAAAACCTAAAAAATTTGTTCGCAGAGCTTGTGAGGAATATTTTTTTAGGTGCTTCTTCTTTACTTCGAAATTCTGCTTCGCGGAACTCTTGCTAGATTTATGCTGCTTTCTTATAAACTGGAAAAAGTAAGAAATTCTTAACATATGTTTTGGAATTGAGGAACAAACAGTGACGTATGTATAAGAATAAAAGTTTTTGAAAAACTGTAATTTTTAGTATTTTAAATGTAATTTTGTGTTGTTTTCTTAAAAAAAACTTTGTATATAGAATAGTTTATAAAAATAAAATGTTTCAAGGCATTTTTTATTACAGTAGATGGTCTATCGCAACTTCCCATAAATCTATGTTTTAAATGACATTTCATATAGGAAGATACTTGCTTTTTGTAAATATACTCAAATTCCTGTTTTAAAAATAAATGTCGCAATATAGTTGTGCGTCTATAAGATTGCTCACGAATTTCATTCCATCATTTCGGTATTTTTTCTTTTATATAATTCTATTTTACCAATAATAATCACATTATTCATATATTTAAACAAAATATGGATTTCTATAGACGGATATATTAGGTAAATCAATCACAAATGTTTTTATATGGTGTTTTTATATTTGGCTACAACCCTTAGTTGATAAATTCATCTCACATTTTTACTTTCCATTAAATTGCATCGAGGTGCAAGAAAAAGTGTTTTAAAGATCATGCTTTTTATGACGAAGTGACTTATTTAAAGACGCGTGAGAACTCAAAGAATCATGATATTTTTAATATACCCTATTCTATTTTAACTTATTAGGATCATATAAAAAACAATATAATTAAAGAAAAATACAAATTTTTAATAGGAACTTTGTGGTTTATAACTCATTTTTAATCTTTCCTAGTCTTTTTAAAATAAAATTTAAGGCTTCATTATTGCCTTTTGGAGATAAATTTCTACAAGGTTTCTCGCATTTAAAAATTGTCTAACATTATAATAATTCTCTTCCCATACAGTAAAGTACTCTGTTAAACTTTAACATTTTATTAGAAAATAATGTATTCTAATTTTCTTTGGTAATAAATATGAAAATATGGAAGAACTGACATCACTGAAATCTGTAATTATGTATCAGTATGAAAAATTAAGATATGGATGGCTATTAGTAATAAAATGACTCTTAATTTATGAGTTTAGCTGTAAAGAATATAATATTGATATTACAATATAAGCTATTTTATTTAATAATTACCTAAATAAACAACGAGTTAGTGAATATATTTAATTACAATATATATATATATATATATATATCAGAGCACATATGAGAAATTTTTTTTCTTTCTTGTAATAAATTCCTTTAAGTGTATTAGAAAGGTTCACACGTGTTTAAATATCATGATCAGATATGAATCTAATTAAGTAGATAAATCTGAGATAAACTATAAAAAATAAATAAAAAATAAAAAGGGTTGTAAGCAAATAATTTAAATACATTAAAAAATCCTCAGAAATGTTAGCATTAGGTCTCGGATTCTTTGTCTTTTGTTTTGCTGAATAAAAATAAATCTCTTTTAAATTATTTGAATGATTTAATTAACATCTATAGGATTGAATGAATGTCATCATAAGGCATAAAAGAACAATAATAAAATTATTTTTAACATAAATGTTAGCTTAGGATAATTTAAAGCTTAATGTCATATGTATAAAAATAAATCAATAAAAATTTATTTATTTTCAATCCGTAAAATTTAATCATAATATAACGTTTTTAAAACTTAAAAAAAAAAAAACTAGAAAAATAGATATACATTCTGAAAAAACACATTCTAATTTAGGCATTCTTTTATCATTTTTGTTACTTTAATAGAAAAAAAGCCAGATATTTCTGGCAAAAGTTATTTGCTAATTAATTTAATGCAGTAATTATATAATGCATTTAATACGGAATTTATATAAAACTCTTCAACCCTACATAGAAACTAAATAAAAAATTCACACTTTTTTGAAATAACTCTATGATTCATAAAGCTAAAGCTTAAGGTTAAAATAACTCAGTCAAGTTTAAAATTTTAATTAAAATAATTCAAATGTGTGCTAAAATTTCTCAATTTATAATTAGTTGTTTATATCCTCTCTAACTTTATTTGATCATTATTATAGGAATATTTGTTTTATGTAGGATAAAAAGGAAAATAAATCTTATATAACTTACAATTTTTTTTATCCAAAATCTTATTGATGATAAAAAAAAAAAGTCTTATACTATATTATCCAAGGGTACATATTTCATTTTGTTATTATTTAAACTACCAATGACGTTATGTTATTGTTCTAAATTGGAAAAGTTATATGGAATGAGAAGCGGGGGTAAAATATAGAAAGCAGCACATTCGAAATATTTATGTGTGCGAAGTACAAAAACATACTGGCGATATACACATATAAAAATTTGCCAACACATTTCATAATTTTTCCCTTTTAACAAACAAAACTTTGTAAATAGTTAACATTTATTATATAAATATAAACGTTTTTATATCAATAGACAATTAATAGAATTTCAACATATTTCTTCATTTTCGCAGATTACAGAGTCATCTCATTTGTTAATTGCATCAGACACGTTTTACTCGTACTGCTTGCATTAAACGCATCTGTGTCTTTTCTCACCTATTTTTTTTTGTTATATTTTTGCATTGAAAGTATTTTAAAGTAATTATTGGAACACATCTTCACTTACCAATAAAAAAAATGGAAGAAGTAGTAACCTTGATAAAGCTAAATTTTTTTGAACGTGAGATAATTTGTAAGGGTATAAAGACAAGTACTAGGGTAAATTAGCTTTTCATTGTTATCCGTAAATTTAATAAACTTCTGAAATATTTATGGTTCTTAAGAGAAATGATCTACTAAGAAAAGCAAGTACACATGATTATCACCCGATTAAAAGAATGTCCAAAATACATTGATCTCAAACAACATCCTACAATAATATTAAGTCTAAATATGGCTGCAAAAGACACTCGCATCAGCTTGAGTTCTATTTCATATGTTTGATTATAGAGTTTTGTTTACATTGCCATAAACTTGCATGAAAGCTACAACTTTCCCCAACTATGAAAACGAAACCATTGATTTTTGCCAGACAATATTAAATTGAACAATACAATATTGGAGTATGGTATTATTTTCCGATGAATCAAATGTGCAGCAATTTTTTGCACTTCTTACAGGTGTTCGCGGCTCAAGTACAAAAAGATATGATGACAGATATACGATTCCAGTTGTGAAATATCTTCCAAGCAAGATTATATGTGGCGCAATGTCTTAACTGCTACTGCCGCTGCGTATTTCTGGCCACCTAAAACCACAAGTACAGGCGTTAATACCTTAATTTGTAACGTGAGGTGAGAGAGACTACACACACAATTCATTACTTGTTATAGATTTCATTAAAGAATACATTTATTAACAATTACTTTTCCAGAAGCTTATTTTGTGATTTTTATTGATTCATTGTTTTGATTTTTCATTGTAAGTAATTTCTTTTGATGCTATTTGATTTCGAAAAATTAGATTTATGCTTTATTTTTAATACTTTTAAATTTATCATATTTTTCTAAAATAAGTAAGTTATTTTCTGATATTCTGGGATTATGGAGATTTAATTCTTACTAATTGCTTTCAAATTAAAGGAATTTATAACATTGTTTCAAAATGTATTTTCTCTTCTAAACTTTATTTCATCTCAGTAATAATGGAAAAAATAGCAAAAATCTTGAAATTTGAAGTTGCGTTCGATCATGTAATCTTAGCCTTAAGCCTAAGAGTTTTCAAATGTATTACTGGGGTGATTTATTTTCTCCTGTACTGTCTTGCTAATTTCTTCCTCGTTGTTTTTCTTGAAGATAGAAATATTTAAACTAAGTATATTAGTAAGGATTATACATAATCATTTGGAAGGGAGTTTGTTGTTTTCTTGAAAGTCCGTTTAAACCAAAATTTTACTGCTGAATAAGACAGATATTAGGTATAATCTGATTTAATATTTTAATAACTTGCAAAACATTGGTATGAAATTTAATTTTTTTGATAAATATACATTATACATATACATTTTAAATATTCATTTGTCCATGACTAATTTAAGGTTTCATGCATCTTATTAATAATTTTCTCCGATAAAAAGCTTGTAAAATCAAAACTCGATCAAGTGTTAAACATATTCTGATTTCGAATCTTTTTTTAAAAAAAAATGTTTCCTATGTACATTTATATTCATGCAATCTATCCTTGAAAGTAAATAAGTATACTTGTTCAAATTGCAAGATTTGGTGTCACTCTACGCGTCTAAATTGCTTATGATAATGCATAAGAATTACGGTGCATACAAAATGAAGTAGCAAATTAAACATATGTTTAATCATTTTGTAATAAAACTATACATTTTGTAGAAATTTTGCTTCCGCAGAAATTTAAAAACAATTAATTAAAATTTCCTATTTTAAGAAGAATTTCTATAAAAAAGATATCTTTTCGTTATTCATAACATTAATTTCTCACATGTGTGTGTGTTTAGTATTTTCATAAAGTATTTTAAATAATATATATTTCATAGAAAAATTTTGTTAAAAACAAGTTAACAAGTTGAAGTTCTTATTATATTTACACAAATAATATTTGACATTTAATAAATATTGTAAGTATTCATCAGGAGTGAACATTTTTATTTAAAAAAATTAAAAACAGTTGTTTTTATTCACCAGGAGAGAAAATTTGTCTCTTCAAAATTAAGACCAGCTTAACTTAATAAAAGTTATATGTTTTGGTGAAATATCAAAGTATTAAAATGTAACTTTTGATACTTGTTTCAGAAGAAGATTGGGATTTGTTAGTTATTCCGAACCTCTGTAGTATATTAAGTACCTCAAACAATTTTTTTGCGCGCTAATTGTAATTTAAGAGAGTTTGATATACATTTATTTTTATTTTCCTTTACGTCGAAGAAAATTTACGATGCGTTATAACTATGGTTTTAATTGAAATGATTTCCGAAATAATTATTTTCATACAATTAACTATATATCTTATCTGAGCAGACTAATAATCTAAATCATAATTATACGCAAATGTTTGATAAGAAATAGAATCATAATGAAATCCCTTATTTTGTTTTAAAAAATAAATAATAAAAATAAAAAAACGTACCCATTGTGATTTTTTTCCCTTTGTCATCTGTGCACGACAAACTTCCATCTTGTTATTAATTGCATCTTGAACAAATCCTGCCCCTGGTATTCTAGTACTCGTTCTGTACTATTCCCTTCTCATTAATCAGAATGTTGTAAATTGCTTTCGGGAAGAAAAATAAAATCGAAATATATTTTCCATACATGAAATCGATTCAAAACAATTTTCATATTAAAAAAAAAGAAGATTTTTTCCCTTCATTCCAACACAGTACTTCAGTTTCCTTGTATTCAAAACGTAAAATCGATTAGAATATGGACAAAAGACATTAGCTTTATTCCTTCCTTCATTAAAATCGATATTTTTTCCTTTCCGACGCCAGGAAATTGTTTGAAAAACTGTTTTCTAATGAGGTCTCATGTCTAGAATAAAGTTTTGTTTTTCGACAATTTTCCGAAAAGGTATTGGCTGATAGCGTTTCGTCATAAACTGGCCCCGCTATAGAAATTCTTCTATGACAATGCTAAGAGAAAGAATAGAAACCGAACTCTATCATGGATTTTGCTGCAGGGCTTATGTAAAATAAAAAGAATGCAAACGATAACGATGACGCATTTTCATGAAGATGGAATCGATAATTTGAATATAAAATGCCTTACTGAATCTAAGAGGTTAAAAAAGTTTTTTATATTTTCATAAATATTTATTGATGTATTGTATTTCGAATTCTCTGCTAATGCATCGATCATTGTTGAAGAAACATATCAATCTACTTCAAATATTTCTTCTAGGAAGATATTGTTTTCGATAGTTTTTGAAAGTAATTGTTTATTTTCATGCGCATATCTCTATTAGCATTTCCGCTCGGAAATATTATGCAAAGAAAGTATGCTTTTGTCAAATGGAAATTCATTATTTCTGATAAATGTGTTTTTTGTGTGATAAATGCCGCAGGTAAAAATGTGGGATAGAATTTCAAATTCTGTTTTCTTCCAGTACATTTCATTTACAAATTAAACATTATTTGCTGACACTAATATTGAAATGAAAATTGAAAATATTTTCTCTATTATAAGAATACACTAAATTACATATATGTGTAATTTAAAATGGATTATTCTTCAGTTAAGCTAGGTATGCATAGAATTGTTTATGTCAATGGGCAAAAAAATATGCTTTTTCAATTCCTACTATTAGTTCACACTCTCCATATACATATATATATATATATATATATCTTGTTCAAATTTTCAATCATTAATAAAATACTTTTTATTCAATCACTCATGTTCAAATAACTTTTTTAAACTTGTAGTGGATGTCACACTTGATATTAATACAGCTTTTTCAAATATTAATTCATTAATTAAACTTAATTAAATAGTTGTAGTTTAAGAGATATATTTCAGTCGATATTATTCCTCTAGTGGCAGCACCATTGCATAAAACATCTTTTGTTAAATTTCTGATGAAGATTTAACTTAGCCTGAGTAGTCATATGGTAGTTAGACGTCAGCATTCCTTTTACGCCGATTTTAAGATAAATTCTTACCTATTTTATTCAACTTTTATTAAAAAAATGTAATTACAAAATTAATGTGGTTAAAAAGTTTTTAATGTTAATTCAAATGGTGTTTTCCCACTTAATATTGTGATAATGGCGTATGTATATACATATTTATATTAATTGTAATTATTTAATAAAAGTAATTAAAATAAAATTTTTCTTTGCTGTTCTAAGTAGGAATTGATTTTTAATTATTTTTTTTTCTTATTACTTGTTTTATATACATTGAGTCTGAAATTAAGTCTACACTGTCAAAAATATGCATTAAAAATAAACAAATAAAGATTTTTACTCACAGCTTTTTTTTAGGTTTCTATATATTAGAGTTTCTGTTTAATGGAATGCAAATTTGGTGAAGCAATGCCCCTGGATTGCAGCATTATTGTTTCAAAATGGATTAGTCACAAGTACATGCGCACGATGTAGAATAATTTATAGAATTTAATTCTGCCAAACATGCAGAACGTAAGTAGGGCCCCACTACACTGGAGTTTGGAAGTTAAAAAGGTTTTGGATGGGAATGGATTTCTAGGTGGTCACACATAAAGTAGTTACCTAGATCTATACACATAACACTTTTGGACTTCTTGTAGAGATACGGGATAAACATTGTTTACCAATCATCAATTTTTAACACTGATGAGTTTAAAAACAGATTTACGGCAACCATTCAAAATGTTAACTCTGCAATGCTCCATAGAAAGTGGCTGGAAATATCATACAGATTCGATATAATACAAGCATTGACATGATAATGTACAATTTGAAATTATGTAATAAAACATTGTAAAAAAAACTTTTATATTTTCATTATAGAACATTAAATGATTAACTTTGCTTGTTTATTGTAATTAATGTTAGAGTCACATTTTTTGGACATATGATACATAATTTATCCTGGTTATATCCGTAAAATATTGTTACTAAGAAAAGTAACTAAAACAATAGAAAAAAAAAATAAAATCCATGCAGAACATTCCAATTTGAAAAATTCTTTTGTTCATTCGTTTATACGAAAAGTGAAAGCATTTTCTAAATTTTCATTAGAAATATGATTTTCACGTCAGTTTCCGTAAATGTCTGGAAATGTTTTACTCAGATACATGTTGTGATAGGAAAAATTGTGCCTAACTATTTAGCTAGGTATTTAAATTATTTTTCCAATACAAAATAACAGAAGCATACTGAATAGTTTTCAGTATATTAAATTTATTCGTTCTCGAATATCTCCATGGCAACGAGTTAAGGTTAGTACAAGTACATTTGCGGAAAATATTTTTTTTTAAAAAAAAAATAAATTATGGTACATGTTTCAAAATTAAAATAAGAATTTTGAAGATTGAAATCAAAATGACAGTAATATCATTAAACTATTAACTCATAATTAGGAAAAAGTCATACTTCAATGAGCATATTTAAGTTTGAAATAAAATTAACAAATTTGAAAAAATAAAAGTGAAACTCTATGTAGGGAAATACATGCTGCAAACAAATTTAATAATGACACATGTAACCCTTTTTATTTCATATATGAGTTAATAACAGTTCATAATCCACATTGTTCATTTGAAAATTTATACCATTACTCCACAGTAGTATTAAAGTAATTAAAATTTTAATAATGTTTACAACGCAATAACTGAATGGGAATAAATATAATGTCAAAGTATATGAAAGAGAAAAAATTTACGAGGTATCAAAATATTATTGGTATATTACTATGTATATAAGAGAAATATCTGGATATATATATTAATATTGTAGACATTGGTGTCTTAAATGTGAGATAAATGATTCACACATACACATGAGCCATATAAAATTTATTAAATTTATACTTAGTTGAATTCTTAATTAAATTAAATCTTCGAATTTACAACAAATATTATACAAAAATATGAAAAATATATTTATTCAAAAATTAAAAAGAACCCGTTCTTCAATTTTTACATTCTTCGAAAACTGTACTTAATGACGTAGATGGTAATATGTTTCTTTCACAAATCCAGAGATTATATTAAGCAACTGCATTAAAACTGAAATGAAGATGTATTACAACATAATTCCCTGTTTATCTTAATTATAATTATCTCATAAAATGCATTGCAACGTAAATGATACTTTAACTAGAGAATTTTATTTTCAATTTATCTCTTTTAATTATTTAGAAGATATACTTCTGCATCAAACAAGTTGTCTCAAAAGATTATTTTATTTTTTAATTAATTCAGTAAAATGGTTAGCAGGTTTAAACTTATTTTGTATTTACGGAAACAAATATAACTGCTGAACAGATAGCTGTTGTATAAGCTAGTTTTTCTTTTTTAGCTTTTTTTGGTTAACTTTTTGGCGTACATTCAAAGTTTCTGCGTTACCTTTAATTTGTACAAAATGTTAATTATAGCATATTTAATAGCATCTGCCTACTAAAGCACTTCCATGAAATCGTATTATCAAGTCATTAACATTTCTATATATTATTATTATTATTTTTGCTTTATAAAAAGTGTCTGATTTATTTTTATAAAAAATACACTTGACAATGTAACTAACACTGAACATAATGGAGTTTTTGTGATATCAGTTTTTTTGTATTCTCATTTTTTAAAACGTGTGTTTTAAATGAACCCTCTGATCGGAACATCCGTCTCTCAGACGGGGTTGATTTGCTTTAATGTATGTAGACAACGCTATAGTGTGACTTTTGGGGTGGGCTGCCTTGACATCTTCAGTTGGACTCTACCCAGTAAGAGTATCACGTGGTGGTACATGACGAGTTTTTTCACACACACACACACACAACTCGCGATATGTGCAATTTTGTTATCTATCACTGTCTATCAGACGGATATTGCTTTAGTTTTTTCATGTTTGGTATTATTATTTTTAATTACTGTTACACGAATATAAATAATTTTTAATCAGTTTTTATAAAAAAAACTAGTCACAATTCTAGTGATAAAACTATATTGTTGTGCTTGATTTAACTCCACACATCTTATTTGAGCCAGACTCGATTTCATGAGCTTTAAGGACTTTTTAGGTATCCGACTACGTTCGGAATCGTGATTTTGCAAAAGCGCATAAATGAATAATTTTCATGATATTTAGTGTCACTTAGATTAGAATACATGTATAAAATTGTTTTAAGGACATTTTGACAAAAACATTTATTTAAATACACTATTTTGGCAAAAAACATAATCTTTTTTCAAAATGTTCTCTTTCTATGAAAAATGCTTCTATTATAATAATTTTCTGCCTGTCTATAGCTCAGACTTCTCTACAGAGGCTCAACTAGAATGAATTTTTGAAATATATAACTTAGAAGTGGGTTTATCTGTATTTTACGACAACAGAGGGGAGTAATTTTAAGAAAAAAACGCCAATAACTATTTCAATGGGTGGTAACTCTGAAAATAATGTGAATTTTTCACAAATTCTAGTTAAGCCTCTGTAGAGATGTCTGAGCTATATACAGGCAAAATATTGTTATAATAAAAGCTTTTTTCACAAAAGGGGAACATTTTGAAGAAAGATTATTCTAAGTTAATTTTTTGCCAAAATATTGTATTTAAATAAATTTTTTTTGGCAAAATGTTCTTAAAACAATTTTATGCATGTATTCTAATCTAAGTGACACTAAATATCATAAAAATTATCCATTTATGCGCTTTTTTAAAATCACGGTTTCGAACGTAGTCGGATACCTTAAAACAGTAAGGCAATAAAATTAAAAAAAATTGCGTACCCGTCTATCAGACTGATGTTATTTAAAATTGATGTTACGGCCCCAGAGAGTTAAACATTCAGACTCTTTGTGTGAATACATATTACTTTGATTTTGAAATATTTCCTAAATTACAATTAGGACAAGTGATTCAATCTACAAATTCAAAATATATTCCTTTTGAATTAGTACTATTTGAATAACAGACTTTGTTCTTATTTATTTTTGAATAAATAGTCCTCTTGATGGAAAGAAAGTAATCAACTATATTTTAAGAGTATATCTAAAGTCTTTCTCGTAAAATCATAAAATATCCATTTAAAGACGAGTTTAAAATAATTCCAAAAACTATCTTCCAAACGCGTACGGATATCTTACGGTAAAACACTCGAAAATACCATTTCACAGAAATAATCAAGCATAATTTCGAAAATTATGTGAAAGCAAGGCGGCAACACAAATGGAATCTAATTGTATTAATTTCTGATTACTTTTACAAGAGCTAAATAATTTAAAAGTAAGAAATAAATATCCCATAACTGCTATCGCCATCCTATCATTAAAAGCACGTCGTGGAAATCGAAATCATTAAAACCTCTAAAACAGATATAATCGCACCTCTAAAAATGATCGGTTATTAATTCTCGTTTTAGCGCAGCAATTCAATTACGCTGAGGATACTATCCCATCCCCAGAGTTCGCGTACGTGTTTGTACTTTAGTCATTAGGGGCACCCCCCTGACTTTTCTTAATGAAGGTTTAAGAACAAAATAATATAATCGGGATTGTTTGAGACTTGCTATTTCTCTGCAGTATCACGTGACGTGGAACGAAGAAAGGAAGTTAAAATTAATCTTTTGGGGATTCAAATAGTGTATTTCGAATGATGTTCCCTGTAATGGTTACCTTTTCTGGAATTTAATGAGTTATTTGTGCGTTTGACACATCTCGTCTGTGAAATTTTGAGTACGGAAGAGAACTCATAACACAAAATGAGATTATCGCTAAAGAATCTCAAATTTTAATTAAAACTCAACAGCATGTGACGTAAATAACATTGGAAGGCGTCAGATTTAGTTAAATGAATACGATAGAAGCATGGTAAGAAGATTTTTGAAAGGTTCAGAGTTTTATTTTCGTGTTTATTCAATGAAATGCTTTGAGTGTTTTTCAGAATTTGTGTTGTAGTTTTGTTATATTTTTATTCTTTAGCTGTTTTTTTAAATAACCATAATGGCTTGCATCTGAACTTTCGTTTTCTTTGAATAAAAAGATATTTTATTTAATGAAAATGTCAGCTAATGTTAAGGTTATAGGAGTTTTATTGTCAGAAATGATTAACAGTAAATTCGATCTCTCTCTTTATCAAAGTAGATGGCATATTTCCTAATATTTTGGTTGTTTTTTAAGTAATTATTTTGTTTCACGATAAACAACATTTTTAATAACTTCATTTTTGTCACAAGAATATACATGTATTTACGTATTTTATAGATAATTGTGTGACACAAGAAATATTTTGAATTATATATTTCAAGGATATTAGTTCTATAATCTTTTGGGAAATAGCCTTTTGTTCAGTCTTGTAATTACTGAAAAAAACTTTTATTATTCAAAAAAATTGTGAGAAAAGAAAGATTTAAATTAAAGGGGGAGAGGTACCTCCTTTCCACCTAGCGGTGGATCAACTTCTATTGTACAAATTATACAACTGACCTTACTTATTGATCAAAGTATAAAACTGTAATTTACATGTATTATGTTATTCCTTTTTTAGATACGCATTTATGATGTAATTTTGCGTTAATTTTTTGCTCGAAGTAGTTGATGGAACAGAAAATTGAACCTTATTCCCAATTTGTAATTATAATATTGAACAGGACTTACTGCATTTTTAATATTGTTCTTAAGAGTAAGATAAATAAATTTATTGCAGCATTACGAAAAACTTTTATATATAGAGAGAGAAATAAATTAAGTTTAAATTTAATATCATATAATCTTATGAATTTAGAGAAATTTTACCTTTAAAAATAAATATACAAAAGGCTAGTCTTGTTCAATATGCATTGTCAAAAATCCACTCTAAAAGATATTTTTCTGATACTGTACTGCTCAGTAAATTCTAATCAGAAGTTAAATTTTCACAGGAATATAAGAATACAGGGTGATTCATAAATACATATACACTTTTCTAATGCTGTAAAACAGTGACAGTCAAAGACATGCACCCCCTCAGTGAACCGTAATATAGATGTACCCTTAAAAAATCTGTGGCTAACGAAAGTGACGCAAGCAAAAGCCACAGTGCAACTCAAGCGAGGTTCCCTGAAGACAAATGTGTTCTTTACAGTGACCAGAAATAAAGTGTCAGCGTGTAATAGATGGACGGTCATAATCCATCAGTGTACGAGGGTCAGAAGGAAGATTAGCCATAGTCAAAACAAATTTAATTTATTAACAATTCTCAACAACGTAACAAATTTCAACAATCAAAGCTAAGAAATACACTTTATGGTAGCAATAGCTAGGTAGATGAGATAATTTAAGATTTCATTATAAATCGGATTCCTTACTCTTAGCACGTCCTGGCAATACACCTACTAAATATTTGAAAATAAGTTCTAAGATAATCTAATTGAAGCTCACACTAATCCAATTTAAACAATTAATTGACCGAATCGCCAAATTTAATTATTAATCAAATAATCTACGATGCAATCTTGGCTAGCTTTACGTTAATTACTATCTACTATCCTTTTGCTTCTAACCTCTCTCCCCGTCTAACCTGAAAGTTAATCTTTAAATACAAGTCTTGATTTGAATAATTCGCATCTTCTTCTTCGGAGGATTGTTTTCAATAGAATAATGTTTAAAGAACCATTATTCTCCAAGTGGATTAGTACGAAGTACGTGAATATACCCGTTACAAGTGTTCAGCCTCTTCTTTTTTGAACGAGAAAAATGTCATGAAAGCCATCTTTTTGGATATGTTAGCTCTTTGGCTGATGCCATAGTTGACAGCATTTTCTGATTGGATGGTGTACCATCATACTAGTCAGCTTACGTGCAAGATAATCTCGATGGTCATCACTACACCTGAGGATTGGATGAGCCACTAACTACAACATGGGCACTCACCCAATAGGCACTAAGAAGTCCAGACTAAAGACCTTGCGATTTGTTCTTGTGCGTGTATGTAAGGAACAAGGTATTCATCCTTCCCCTTTCTGTTGATTTAGTGGAGCTGGAACAGTGTGTCAATCTGTTATTGATGAACGTGATTCAGATACCTTAACACGCGGAAATGAATTGCCAGATTGATGTGTCTCGTGTGAATAAGAGTTCACAAATAAAACATCTGTGACTGTCTCAAACTCAGTGCCGCAAAAGTCCATGAGAGCCAGGGCATACTGTGCCCATCCCAGTATACGTGACCACTGGGTGCTGAGATGCATGAGCAGATGTGCCGATCTGAAGCGAATCTGGTCAGTCTGAAGCAAACCCCCAGTGTTTAAGTCCCCAAGCAAGCTTGGTGCTCATTTATTGACTCACTGCAGTAGGGAAGAAGGCTGAGGACCTTACCCAGCCGGGGAATAAAACCAGGATCTGTAGTGTGGAAGCACGATACGCTATCACTCAACCAACAAAACTTAAAATAATCTCCTTCAGTTCTGTTGCAGGAAACGTAACATCTTACATTGTTTTTGATTTATAGTGGAATGAAATTATATACCTATTTATTAATCACCTTGTTTAATACTGAAAAAATTAAATAAATAAAAAACTATTAAAATTACATTAGAAATTTTACATTCCATGTCGAATGTAAAAAAATATGTCAACAAATTTCTTAGAATTTTATGATATTTTAAGACTATTGCTCAATTAAAAATAATATCAATTTTGACTTCATGAAATGAAGAAAATGTAATATTTCTGAAGAAAATTAGATAAAAAAAGCTAGTAAAAAACTTTTTAAATCTTATAAAAATAAATCTAATAAATTACTCGGCGTTTTGGGGTTTATTTCTTCCCTTACAATTCCATATTATCTCAGAAAATGTGGAAGGAGTTTCTAATTAGTTCTTTAAAGCAGGTATTTGAACCAGAACCAAAAACCGGAGCTTAACCAAAAACAAATATCGGTTTTTTCAGGTTCGATATATCTTCAGTCATTTTGTTATTGTAACCAACTTATCAATATTTTCTAATTTAAAGTCAATAAAATAATTATCATAACTACATGTAAACCATATAATTACATTTTTGTTTGTGATAGATTTGTATTTTTAGTACAAATAATAATATACATTATTTTAAATTATATATTCAGAACTGAACCGAAATCCTGTATTTTTGGTGGAACGAAAGCCGAAACTGAACCAATATATTTTTTTGGCTATCGGAACGAAAAAATTATAGTTCGAAGCCCTACTTTAAAGGTTTTCGGGTTGTATTGGATATTTGACTTTTACTTTAATGTGACATAACTTAAAACCATCTTCTGTCCAGTTAAGGAGATTAAAGAAGCTATGACCAAGTGAACTTAGTCTAAATAATAGAGCTTGGATACTTTTTTAACTTAAATACTTTTAAACACTTACTCTTTAAATACTTTTTGTACTCTCGTGAAACATTCTTATTGAAAAAAAAGTAGGAATTTTCATTGTTTTTGTGTGTAATACTTATAATTCATTAAATGAGTTAATATTATTTAAATAAAATCTCATTTTCAAATTTAAATTTCTTGCAGCTTAAGCTTATTACATTTAATAATCATTTTAAACTAAAATTTTTTAATTTTGGAAAAAATTGTGAATTTTTTATGTAAAAAATTAATTTTTATCCATGAAATACTTGAATGTATTTTTTCAAATAAATATTTTTTCTTTACAAAAAAATATTTTCCTTATATATATATAGAGAGAGAGTAATTAATATTTTAATATTTCCTTACATTCTTTTTTTTCCAAATATTTAAATTAATTTTGTTTATGTAGGTATTATACATTAATAAGTAATTAATTTTTCAAATTTTATTTCATGTCTTAAAAATATCTCTCTCTTTAATGTCTTTAAAAATACTACATTCTTATGTAGTGTTTTTTCTTAATATTAATTCTTAATTAATGCACTAGAAAGTGATTAGGTTCTTTAAACGTAAATGAAAAAAAAAAGTTATTTTAAAAACTCTTTTTCATTTCGCTCTTTTTTTAAAAAAATAAAATAGTGTTAGTGTAAATATAATTACTCTTCCCTTTTTACAAAGAGAGCTTAATATTTGCTGAGAAGAGGTTATGAAGTAAAAAACTGTCTTTTTTTCTTTGCTGTTTAAACATCATTGTTTGCAAATCGAATTGAAAATTATTCAACGATAAAGTTGATATTGGGCAAAAAGATAAAAAATTCTAAAGAAGAGATTTAAAATAATAAAGGAAATTTTAGTTTATGCATTCAAAGGATCTTCATGTATCCGGCTACGTTCGGAACCGTGATTTTAAGAAAGCGCATAAATGGATAATTTTCATGGTATTTAGTGTCACTTAGATTAGAACACATATATACAATTGTTTTAAGAGGACATGACAAAAAAAATTATTTAAATACAATATTTTGGCAAAAAACTAATTTAGAATAAACTTTTTTTAAAACATCCTCCTTTTATAAAAATGCTTTTATAATAATAATATTTGGCTTAGATAAAGTTAAGACTTCTCCAAAGAGTCTGAACTAGGAATTTTGAAAAATTTACAATATTTTCGTAGTTACCACCAATTGAAATAATTATCTGAGTTTTTTTCTTAAAATTTCTTTCCTCTGTTGTATTAAAATATGCATAAATCCACTTCTAAGTTATATATTTCAAAAATTCTAGTTCATCCTCTGTACAGAGGTCTGCGCTATATACAGGCAAAATATTATTATAATAGAAGCCTTTTCCATAAAAGGAGAATGTTTTGAAAATGGGTCATTCTATGTTATTTTTTTGTCAAAATATTGTACTTAAATAATTTTTTATCGTAATAATATTCTTAAAACAATTTTATATACCTTTTCTAATCTAACTGACACTAAATATCATAAATATCCATTTATACGTTTTTGCAAAATCACGGTTCCGAACGTAGTCGGATACCTAAAGCAATATATTTCAGCATATCATAAGATAACTCAACTTTGGTAAGCCTTTTCTTTCATCGACCACTGTAGTCTTCAAACTTTTATTACTCACGGAACATTTAAGACTGTAAATGGTTTGGGCAACCACGAAAATTTTCCATAAAGGGATTTCAAAGAACACGCGCACAGTCGTAAAATAATATAAAACTAAACTCAGTGGCGCAACATCCCAAGACATATTGTGCCCATATTAGTTAACAAGAACTTGGGCACTGAGGTGCAAGACCAGATGTTCCAGTCAGGTGGTCAGTCTAACGCGAAGTAGTATATCTCTGTAGGATTTACATCTAGCTCTTTTTTTATAATAAATACAACATTAGTTACTATTATAGGAAACGAATAACTTGAAGTTTTTAGATTGGATTAAACAGATTTTATTTATTGTTCAAAGTAAATAACTTAAATTACTAATTAGTGGTACTGCTTTGGAAGAATTCAAGAAATGTGAAAGAATACTATTTCAGCTACGTCAAACCTATTAACTTCTCTACAATATCCTTGCATCCAAAATAATGAATTTTAAAATTTAAAAGAAAAATACTTATTTTTCCTTTAAAGGTATCCGACTACGTTCGGAAGCGTGATTTTAAAAAAGAGCATAAATGGATAATTTTTATGATACTTAGTGTCACTTAGACTGGAATACATGCATAAAATTAGTTTAAGGACATTTTGACATAAGAAAATTTATTTAAATACAATATTTTTTGCAAAAAATGAACTTAGAATAACCTTTTTTTAAAAAATTTTCTCCTTTTTTAAAAAAATGCTTCTAAAATTATAATATTTTGTGTGTGTGTGCTTATATAAAGTAAAGACTTATCCAGAGAGTCTGAACTATTTTTTTTTGAAAAATTCACATTTTCAGAGTTACAACCCATTGAAATAATTATCGGCGTTTTTTTCTTGAAATTTCTCCCCTCTGTTATCGTAAAACATGGATAAATCCACTTCGAAGCTATATAATTCAAAAATTCTAGTTGAGCAAAATATTATTATAATTGAAGCATTTTTCACAAAAGTAGAATATTTTGAAAATTGGTCATTTTATGTTCTTTTTTTGTCAAAATAGTGTACTTAAATAATTTTTTATTGTAATACTATTCTTGAAACAATTTTACCTACATTTTCTAATCTAAGTGACACTAAGTATCGTAAATATTATCCATTTACACGCTTTTGCAAAATCACGGTTCCGAAAGTAGTCGGATACCTTAACAAGATAAATTTTTACATTTTTTATAAAATTTATTCAGCAAAAATTAAAAATTGCAGAGTTTATGAAAATGTTGAATAAAATATCTGTTAAATGCGAAATGAATCATGTACATTTTATCGGCAATGAAACTACAATAATATATTTTTTTTAAAAAATTAAACCTTATAATGAATTAATTTAGTTTTCAAATAAATTATTTTTGTTCTTTTAAAATATATATATTTTTTCTTTTTCTTACTTTCTGCGGTGTTAAGTTATGAATCTGAGTTCGCAACAAAACTGAATTCTATAAATATTTCACCTAGAAAGAACTTTTTGTTGTCTAGTCCAAAACCCGATAGATGGCGTGACGCGATCTTTGATGTGTTATACTCCGAAAATAGCAATCAGTCAGTTCAAATAACTAGGTCTTTTTTTGTTATTCAAAAATCGATAGTTTTTCTGACCGAACTACCAATCCCTTGATCTTCTTTTGAGAGGTTAAGCAAATACAATTTCAGTCCTTTCGTGATAAGCAAAGCATTCTCTATAGAAAAGAAATAAATTTTCTCTCTTATGGAAGAAAACTCCTGTTCTTTTTTTTTCTCGTAGACTTTCCTTCTTGGAGTGTTTTTTGTTCGAGCGAAATAAATATCTTTTTAATACACACCACTGCTTAATATATGATATTTGTTTGTAAACTAAGTGAGGGTTATTTTACTTGCAATCCATGAAAAAAAATGATGAAGATGTTCTTTGTTCCCAGCTGAAAGCTAACAAGGATAATTTTTTTTTTCATGTAGGATTAAGAAGGTTCACTCATGTAACGGCCTATTTTTTTTAAGCATTTTTAGGAAATTTTTTTGACGACCAGTAAAAAGATAGAACTTTAAGTTTTTCATCATTTATTTATATATGCTTTAAGACTATGTATATAAATGTTTAGCCAAAAATATCCAATAGAACGTGATTTATAGCGCTCTGAACACACCCGCATAGAAAAAAATGGACGTTCAATTCCTCCCCGATTCCGGCTGATTGGCTTATTTGAAATAAAAAAAAATAACAGCGTTTTAATCTATAAGCTTAAATACACTAAATGAGCTAAACGCAATTGAAAATATAAAAATTTGGATTTTTTTTAGACTTCCGAAGAAAAAATTTCGAGTTTCATGGGGTTTTTGTGTTACGTTTTTGTTATAAAACATAGAAATATTTTGAATTTTGGAATGATCGCAGTTCATTTAGTGCGTGTATATGTGCCGAGTCTACCCTATAAATTTGAAGTAATTCGGTCAAACCGTTCTTGAGATATAAGGGAGAAAATTTTGAAAAATACAGTTTTGAGAAAAACGAGTTTAAATTTCAAGTCCGATTAAAACAATGAAAATTTTAACTTAGCACTGCGAACAGCTGCTCTTCTAATACCTGCTTCTTTATAACGAATTTTAATTTTAAGAAATCACTTTACCACCGTATTCTAGGTATGTTAAGGAAACAATTTATGGGATAAAAAAAATTTTTTTTTGATTTTTTGAAACTATTACATGGGTGAACCCCCTTAAAATTCCTAATTTTTTTATGTATATTTTTTTAATTTTTAAAAAAAAGAAAGGGAGATTTTATACTCTTGTGTATTTTTAAATACAATGGGGAGTAGAACGTATCCTTAAAAACTGAATAGATGAGCTTTTTAAAAATGTTTTAATTTTCGTAATAATTATTAGGAGAGGGGGTTACTCACCGGTGGACCAACCACCATTGTACTAAATTAATATTTCAACTGTTCATACTCATTGCTCAAATTCTCTAAAACTGTAATTTACACGCATTATGTAGTTCTAATTATTTGTTCTTTTTTTTTTTTTTGGAAAATTCCTACTTGACGCTCCTGTTTAGTTTAATTCTTCACTGAAGCTGTATCGTTCAACAATTAATTGATAATGTCCTCGGATTTTGAGAAACCTACAGGTCTTGCAACTTCCTGTAATGTTGAGTATTTAATTCCATTGATTGTTAATAAGTCTTTGTATGAGACAACGGCTTACTTTTCTCGCAACGATTCCAGTCCAGGCAATCGTTGCTACTTTTTCTGTCGGAACTTGCAAAAATGTACTATCGCAACCGAATTGGTGACATTATATGAAACAAATCACATAGTTGCTAATTCATTGCACACTACATATGAAGAGAGGTGGGAGGCCCCTGACAACTCCCAGGGTGTTCTTCCTCAAAATTGGGGTGGAACCAAGCAAAACCTGCATGGGAAAAGCAAAGGCTGACGACAGGCGTAAAATTCTGGCCCTTAGCCGCGATGAATTTCATGGACACCTTGATCTGATGTTACTATCGATCAACAACAACAACATTTACATTTGAGAAATTGAGGTTGCCAACTTGGTGAGTTATCTTGAACGTTGGCATTGTAACGGTAGTACGTAATAAATTTATTATAGCATCACCGAAAAACATTTCTTATAAAGAGGTATAAATAATCATCGTATAACGTTAATTTATTTCAGAACTTAAAAGAAAAACAAATCGAAGGCAATTAAATTGTAATTAGAATACGCCTGAGCTAATTATAAACATTTGGCTAAGATAATAAGAATAAATAAAGCAGTATATCGTTTAAAAAAGTCGTCTTATTTCCTTTTAAATTGTCTTACTTCGTAGTGTGTGTGCCCATTCTGTGTGTTATTTAAAAATTCGATAAACTAAACGTACAATAATTAATTATGTTATAGAAAATTCTACTAAACATGCAGATTTAATCTGCTGATAAAACGTCATTTTCTTACTTCTTAAAACACTATCATAAGATCACGAACCTAATCAATTTACTTATTTATCATATGTTGATGAAAATATTGTCTTATAGTTTAATTTCTTGGGTTATTTTTTAAAAAAAAAAATAAGCAAATTTAGAGTTTAAGGAGTAAATTTTCTAGATTGGAGAACTTTGTATGCTGTAGTTTTTTTGTGTCTCATCAAACAACTTAATAATCAAATTTTAGTTTTTAAACTTTGTTTATATAAATTTTTCAAAAACGCAAGCCTTGATTTATTAAAATTCTACTTTTTAGCAATTAATTTGATACACTTTTTTTGGGGGGGAGGAATTACTTTTTAAAAACGGTATACTTATAATCCACAATAATAATAACGTATATATATAAATATAGTGTTATAATCCTAAATAGACAGAATAGTAAAGGAAATACTAGCCACAATAATATAATAGCAAATTCATGGCCTTAGAAACCAAGAACACAGGTTCAAACAATGTTTTATGGCCTGTTTACCTTTACCTGTTATTTACCTATAATACTTGGCTATAGGAAAAAGGGAAAAGAGGAAGTACGAGAAATATGTCATTATTAGAATACCATGTCATTATATATATGTATATACAGGATGATTCGCTACCAGATCAACAATTTTGCAGGAGGTGTAGAGGGTGCAGATACGACTCGGAATTACACAAGAATGCAGGGTCGCAATGGTCGTAGTTACGAGCTATGGTGCAAAGAAGCAGAGAAAAAGAGCAGAAACAGCAACACATTTATGGGACAAGAAACATTTTATTAAAAGCTTGTACTACAACAGGTGTTCGAAATTACGATACGAAGTCGTCTGGTAGGTCTGACAGTGGCACTGCATGGAATTCCTTACATTCTGAAAGATTCCTGTCATGTCACGTATCCTCCCAGCTTCTGCAGATATTTGATTGTTGAAAGTTTCAACTGAAGGAAAAGGCATCTCGTACACCAAACTCTTCATGTGACCCCAGAAGAGGTCCATGCATGATAGGTCCGGTGATCTGGCCGGACAATTAGCCGGGCCACTACGGCCTATACACCGCTGCTGTCCAAAAGCTATGTTGAAGTTTTTTTCGTGGATGTGAGTTCCGCAATGTGAAGAAGTCCCGATATGCTGGTACAAAATGGAGCGACACAACGACGAAGGAAAATGTGCTGAACTTCGAACCGGGCATGTTGTAAGAAGATCATATATGCCCTACCATCAAAAGGTTTGGGCAGAAGGTGCAGTCCAATGATGTAGTCTCCAAGAAAGCCGGCCCTAACATTGATCGAGAAACGTTGTTGAGCTGTACGTGGTTGCTTACGATATGGGTTCTCCAAAGCCCACACATAGGAATTATGCTGATAATGTGTTGATGTATCTTTTCTTTTCTGCTTTTATGTTCCATAGCTTGTAACTATGGCATTTGACACTGTGCATTCCTATGTGATTTTGAATCGTCTGTGTACCCCCCTACACAACCTTCAACTTGTCGATCTGGTAGTGAATCACTCTGTTTATAAATTTATTCTTTTATACCATTTATCACGAAATCATAAATAGAAATCTTATTCAAACAGTTTCAAAAGATAAAATGAAATCAGGAAATAAGTAAGTTAAATCTTCAAGTTCTTTTTCGTTTAATTATTAATCAATTGATCTCATGAAATTGTGAAATAATTTTAAAAATTACACATAAATAACTTTTTTTAAAAGAACGAATGCAGTGAATCTGGAACTTGAACACGAAATTTATAGTAAAAATAAGAATTTAAAAGTGATTTTGATGACGCATTGTTTTAATATTACTGTTGCTTAAAATTATTTCTATAATTTGCATTCTGAGAGAATTGAATACAAGCCGTATTTGTACCCGTATAAATATCGCACAGTTTGTTTTGCATAAATGTCTCAACTTTCGTTTGATAAATGTTTCATTAAAAGTTAGAAACTTTTCGTCTAAAGGTTGTAAAACAAATTAGCATTTAAGAAATAATAAATATTATGTGTATATTTTACAATTTATGTTCAGTTTCATAGAATCACGATTGAAAAAATAATGGTATTTGCATTCATCTTCGTTTGTATAAAGTGAAGAAATAGAAGGAGAATATGTAGCGAATTGTAGTGTAAAATGCTAGTCACATAATTATATAACTATAAAAAAAAATTTTCTTCTCTTTCTTTCTCTCTCTCTCTATATTAATCCTTCTTTGAGTAATGTTGGGAATTTTCCTCAAGCATTTAGTGAACAAAAATTTGTATTCAAAAGAGGTGTATTGTAAATTGGTTGTAGCTAGAAAATTTTTCACGATTATTACGTAATAAGGAACATAGCGCTATGTCACAATCATTATAGCGAGTTTGAAATTGTCATTCCACTGGATGTTTAGGTTGAAAGAAACAGGCGATTTCTTGAGTATTTTTTTATAAATAATGAGATTTTTTGCCAATAAAAGGGATAATGAGTAGGAAAAGGTAGTTTTTTGTTTTTGTTATTTTATGTGCAATTTATATTGAATACCTCAAATAATCTCCCCAAAACCAAATGATAGAAATTTACATCAATATGCAGTTGGTTCGCTTATAATGTTTTATGAGAAGGTGTCTTACTATATGCTTATTTTACGCTATTTTTGTAGAGAAATTTAGAACAGAAGGACATTGAAGATTACTTGGTCTAGTTTGAAGAAGGTGGGCTTTTAGAAAATGTCCTTGATGACTAAAATTCTTACAATTTGTACAGCGAGGCAGATTAAATTAGAATAATAATAATAATAATTTTTTAATTATCATCAGAAGTATAAATGACACAAAGATAAAATATTTTTTTATTTAATTTGTACTGAGCTTAACATGTAAGTTTGCATGAGAATGAATATTTTCACCATACTGCTTTTAAATTATTTTCTATTTCATATTTATACTAAGATTTTTTAAAAACACTTTTCATTTAATCTAGAGTATGAACTATATCACCTTTATTTATTTAAGGTATCCGACTACTTGAGATGACTTTTTCATTTAAAAAATGGAGATATGGGGATTTTTTGTGGGTTTTACAATTATTTAGTACATTTTATAAAAATATGCTAAAATTAAGAAGAGAAAAAGAAATTATTATTTCTAAAATGGGAAAAAATTGGCAAAATTTACAAAAAATTACGTAAACGGGACCTATTTTGTACAAAAAGTTTATGAAAAAATTTTCGATTTGTGATTCAGTGTGTTTCTTTGTTATTAATTTCTTAAATGACCTTCAAGATAAGCGATATTATAACTTTTACAAAAACTATAGGACTTTATCTTATTATTGTATGAAATTACTTAAAAAAACAATGATTATATTCACAAAAGGGGCTGTAAATTTTGTAATAAAAAAGTGTTAGATAAATCTGAAAATTAAAACACTTCGACTATTATACAGAATATACGCAAAAAATTTCAGTTAATTATTCTCAAAACATTTTAATCAATAGCTGTCCCTGTTTGAGCATTTTGAAAAAAGCACATTTCCAGTGAAATACATTTTTAAGTATGCCATCTTGCTTATAGTGTCATCTGCTTTTGCAAAAAGTAGTGTTTGTTCTAGCTAAAAGAAAATAATAAAATTGGTATTTTTATAAAGCTATTAAGATAACCTATAAAATAAAATCATAAAAATTTTTTTGACAATTTTTGAAAAAATTCGCAATTTTAGGGTAGTTGGATACCTTAAAACACACACACAAAAGAAAAACAAGCAATATATATTTATATATATATACTTATTATATATATATATATATATATATAATAAGTCAATTCCTACTTAGGTCAACAAATTTTTTTTTTATTTTAGTTACTTTTTATTAATAATTACAATTAATATAAATATATACATATGACAGAATCACAATATTAAGTGACATAATAAAAAAACGATTTCCCTTGCAATTTCCCCCCTTTTTATATATATGGTGTTGGATTATTTTTTGCTTGTTACTATTTATTCACTAATTAATTTTAGTTTTTCTAATAAAATAGTTTAGTAAAAAAAAAAGTCACATTCTCAGAAATTAGGCCATCCCAGGCGGGATTCGAATCCACGACCTTTGGATTAGAGGTCCAACGTGCTATCCAATGTACTACAGGGACACAACGAACGGTTTTCCTTTCAATATATGCTGTTTGACTATTATTTTTGTTTGTTACTGTTGATTCCTATTTTAATGTAATTAATAAATTAATATTTGAAAAACTGTATTAACATCTAGTGTCATTCACTAAAAGTTTAAAAAATGTATTTGAACTTGAAGGTATGAATAGAAAGTATAAGAAGAGAGGTAACTCATAGTAGAAATTGAAAAAAACATGCAAAGATGAGTTAAAAGTCTTTACCTTAACATTGCTAAAAATTTCACTTATCACTAAATATATAGATTGTACATTAAAGAAAGAAAAGTTCTTTTATCTAAGAAATCTTTAAAAAATATATAAAAAAGAAGAAGAAAAAACATCATGATACAGAATCTCCGTAAAGACTTTTAAACCTCACTACAAAGTAAGATAAGAATTAGGTATTTAACACAAATGCAACTGGAAAACTTCCACAATACCTATCAGTATCACTTTACTTTCTGGGCCTTTGGCGTCTTCTTGAATAAGCAGTTTAATTTCTGTCTCTACTTTATTCGGTTTGTCTCGACTCTTATCAAGCTTTCTTTTATTCCTTCTTCTAGTGTTGTCACTAGTTGTTACTAGCTGATAGGAGAAGGAAAGTGTTGGGCTGCATCTTCACTATCGATTTTGCGTTTCTTTTGTTTGCCTTAAAAAAAATTTCGAATGTTAGTCGGATATGTATCAATAAAGACACTTTCACGCGTTACTGTCAGAAGGAAGAATGACACTCAGCTTTTACCGATTTTCTTTCCAGAAATAAATTTCTTTCGCTTTTTGAAGTCGTATCCTTTTCTATGCATCAAGATTTTAAATGCGTTTGGTAGAAGTAGAAGCAATGCTCTTTGGGGATGTAAAATCCACATGCATTGATCCAGTGAATCGAAAAGACTATATATTCAATCAATTCCAGTCAATATGATTCTTTTCTGCTCTATTTTTTTTATTATATTTGGAAATAAAATTTGCATTATGGTCTTTTTCATAATTTTAGCTTTACATTGATTAATATTTAAGTATTTTCTGTAACATTCTTATGCCTTTTACTTACGTTTTTTAAAAATTTTTGGTGTATCTATTATGATTTATTTCTGTA
Organism: Trichonephila inaurata madagascariensis; assembly: GCA_019973955.1. NCBI lineage: Eukaryota > Metazoa > Arthropoda > Arachnida > Araneae > Nephilidae > Trichonephila > Trichonephila inaurata. The sequence goes on along the minus strand of BMAV01018608.1, from coordinate 71,287 downwards.
TTTCCTACTTCACTGCAAAATTATCATAAATTTTACTCAGAGAGACTAATCTGGACGTGATAGCCAAATGATAAAGCTCATGAACTCGTGGTCTGTGGCTCATGAGTTTCATGAGCTCACGTCCAGAGGTTACGGTGGCCTAGTTGTCAAGGTCGTTGACTCGTGCCGGGTATGCCATGGGGTTGAGCCTTGTTCCACTGAAGACCCATTTTGCAAAAAGGGTCGATGCATGTTGAATATGTCGAGGCTGAAAGTCCTCCCGTTGGTGTGGTGAGAAAGCTATGACAGGAGGATGCCAGCTCAAGTGTCGTCGTCATCAGTGGACTGGGGTTCAAAATTATAAAGTCTTTCAACAATAGCCTATGTTTTGCTCCATACTGCGACGTAAATCAAATCAAAGTCTGATATCTTTATCCTTAGCTATTTTAACTAAAATCTATCTGTTAAATTATATACTATCACTTCCACTTAAAATGACATTACAATGTCCATGAGTTCCCACATATGTATTCCTTTAAAGTTATTTTTACCTCTTGAGCTTTGAAGATAAAGAGATTTTGATCTTTTGAGACTTCTTCTAAATTTTTATATTAGACCATACTCTTTAAAATATATAGTACATTACGTCGTTAAGTTATTGACGTTCTCTACTATTAATATTTTTCGTTTTAAATAATTCACTCTCTTTTAAAATTTTTAACTTGACATTTTTTTAAGTTTTGTAATTACTCTTACGAAGAAATACTGCCATTTTAATGTGGTCACTCACAAATAAGAACTAATTTTGATATAATGTGATTAAATTAATTTTTCATTACCTTATATAATTTTAAGCAAATTGTTAAATAATTTACCGTTACCACAAGTTTTAATTAAAATTAATTTTTATATGTTGAGCTTGTGTTCTAAGTATACAAATTTTTAACTAATAACTAATTATAAATAGGAAAAATAAATATCTTGCGTTTTGTGTTAGCAAACTATTTTATATTTCTGGAAACATTTTTTTAAATCAGTTTATACATTTATCTTCTTGAAACATCTAATAATTATCTAATATATAAGTGTTTATTTATAGCATCCAATTTAAAACCAAAAAGCCATATTATTAGTAAATGATAACCTTATTTTGGAAATATTACTTATTCTTTAAGCTGTGCTATTTATAATCTAGATAAATACTCATAATTTTGATTAAAACAAGATCTTTCAAACTTCTACTCTCTTTGTATCAGCAAAAACTCATTTTTTAAATGATGCTTTGAAGAATTAGTTTAATACTTATTCAAGAGAATTTCTTTTTTATGATTATTTCCATATTGTTCGAAGTTATACATGAATTATTTTTGGTTGAATCGATTCCTCATTACATTATACACTTCTTACTTATGTATTCAGCATACATTCATAACATATAAAAGCGTCAAGTATAAATTCATCATTCGATGTTTGAAACTGTAGTATGTTTGTAGGAGATTGGTTCCGTAAGTGCTATTCGTGCATAAGATTTTTTTTAAAAATTAACATTGTATAATGTTTAAGATAAAATATAGGTGCATTTTTACATAAAATATTTTTGGATTACAAATAATCAATTATCGATTTATGGTATCCAACTACGCTTCGAATGGAGATTTTGAATGTTTATGATTTTGAATGAGAAATGGAGAATGTTTTTGATAATTAGTAACTCTGCAGAGTTTGAACAGAGCTTTCTGCAGTGTTTGAATTAAGAGTTTTGAAATATATAATTTAGAAGTGGATTTATTCATATTTTGGTACATATAATTATAAAACTATTTTACAGAAGACACCGACTATTAATTCAATTGATAGTACATCTGAAAATAATAGGAATTTTTTAAAAACCCTTGTTCGGGCTCTGTAGAAAAACCTTTTAACTATCTATATGCAAAATGCTATTTTTGAAGAAGCATTTTACAAAAAAGAAGAAGAATCTGAAAATCTATAATTTTTTTCTTCTTTTTTGTCAAAAATTGCTTTAAAATTGTTATATATTTCAATACTTTCCTTATTTCATTACTTTCCTTACAACTTTATAAATATATTATAATTCAAGTAATACAAAATATGAAAATATAATCATGTACCCCAAAAATGACCAAGGTATCGTTTGTTTTCAATTTTTATTTATTCGTATTCTTTGCATTTTATATTTCGATTGTTATATCATTTGTGTATGTTGAAAAATTAGAAATTAGGAAAAATTTCAATTGAAAAATGTGAACAAACGAATCAGACAATTCGAACAGCCTCCTTTTTAGATAAAAAAAGCAGAAAAAAGCTTTTTGATAAAAAATGAATTTTAAAAAGAGTAATAACTATAAAAAAAGGAAGGTAAAATACGTATAAAGCAGGATATTTCTGAAGCATTACAATAATATATTTTTTTTCTTTGTGAAATGTGAACACCCAAAATATTTGAACTAAGGCATTTTATATTAAAATTACATAATTTTATTTCTTATTCCTCATATTTTTTTATACAGAAATATAACGTTTCAATATTATGTGGGGAAAAAAAACTAAAATTTATGTCTTGACAGAATTTTTTTTTAACCTTTTCCTTGAATTTTCTTGTGCAATTAATACTCTCTGAAAATTTATCATTTATAAAAATGTATTGGCGCAAATAACATGAAAATAAAAATTATTTTAAATAAAATATATAGCTTATGTCCTAAAGAGGTATTTTAAGTTTATTTAAGCGCATTATAATTATTTTTTCAGAATTACAAACATCAAAGCGGTTTTTCTCACTTTGTGATTTTTGATACATTAGTGAGTTCAAAATGCTACTCCTACCCCAATTATTTACACTTTTTCGTGTATTCTATATTCAATGCATGTAACAAAATTATGGATCCATTTTGCTATAAACTTAATTACTTTAAAAAAAAATTAAAATGTAGAATATATTGTCTTTTTAATTAAATTTTTGTATGCATTTCAATATTTTATTTTTTTCTCCGAAACCAATTAAATTAATGCAAAATCGATCGCTAAGGTTGTTTTAAACATCCTTAAGAATATTACTAAAACATTTCAGGTAAAAAAAAAATAATTGTAAAAGAAGTAGTTTTGAAATTTATCAAATTTTTTTAAATAAATTAAATTTTTTAAAATTGTGTGAATAATATGTGCAAAATTTCATCTGGTAGCATTTTATTGAATAGAAACATTACATGAAATGATAAAATACAATTTTTAAATACATAAATAAAAAAAATTGTTCAAAGGGTACCGATTCTTCTTAAACGTTTTTGTAAAATCACTGTAGTGCGTACTTTAAGTCCTGGGTGAGCATTAAGTCGATCGCGCGATCGACCGGTGGACCACCAAGACATTTTGGGGCGACCGCTTTCACATAAGGTCTTAGACGCGCATATTAAAAGAAACACAGGTGGTTACCAAGATAATGGAAACACCCGTGAATAAAACTCCAAACCAAATTTGAGAGACTTTTTCAAGAATTTACTAGACTAGAATCCCACAAAAGTTGCATTCATGGGTTATTCATTTGGCAATGTTGATGTGAAAAATATAACTAAATATATGTATGTTACATGTTCTCTTTATCTCTCGAGGAAAACGAAGCTTTTCTCTTTCAAAATGACGTAATTTGTGAAGAATAACTTTTGGAATCTATTGGTCGAAGTAAAGTATCCCAATTTTAGAAAAAAGCTGCAATTCATTTAGCATCGTTCTTTCGCTCTACCTACCTGTGAGAATCTACATTTTCAACGAAGAATATAATTAAGACAACATGTTCCCGTTTCACAGACGACCACTTAGAATCCAGTGTAAGATTAGCAGTTAGTAATAGAGTATCGAGGTATTCAAGATTGGGGCAGATAATACGAAGACTAAGTCGTCTATTGAGACTATAGCTTTAAAAACTAATTTTAAGGGAAAATTACTTAATTTGTGATGTATTGTGAATTGTTTGAAAATGCATCATTTGATATTAAATTTATGGGTATAATTATTATGTTTGTATTTTGCGTTTTACTTAAAACGTAGTTTTAAAAGACTAAGTTTTTCTGCTGTAGTTATGTAGGTAAGTAAACACATTCTGTATTTATTATTGTTGTAATACAAATATTGTGTTGAGAGGTGTTTATTTTTGCTTATCACATCTACGTCACATGGTGGACCGTGACATCTTGAAAAAATTAAAAGTAGACCGTGCCATGTAAAAGTCTGCCCACCCCTGCTTTAAGTCGTTAAAGTACGTACTTATTGGAATAAATTAAAATGGTTCCAATGTATGCTATTTTTTTGCCGCTCATCCGGTATAGTAGTGAGTGCTGATGACTGCGGTGCCGTAGAGGCTGGGTTCGAATTCCGGGTAAGGCATGGATGTTTACGTTGTAAGATGTGTGCTTCCCGCTTACTTCTATATAAGCCCCCGTAAGATATTATAAGTGTTTATAATATCCGCCGAAATTATAAGTGTTATCAATAAAAAAAATGTATATTTTATTTAGTTTCACTTGCATTATTTTATTCAAATATAATAATAATTATTTTAGCAAGAATACATTACGGTATATATTTTCAGAAAAGCATCCCACACATATTATTTGAGTTGCATAATATTGATATTCTTTTTAGCAAATATATTGATAAAGTGTACAGTTGAACATATTTTATAATTTAATGAACCAAGGTTACTGCATGTGTTGCAAAATATAGCTTTCATTTTTGTTTCTCGAGGGCAAAAATGCTTTTGTTATTGAAAATTCGGTAGAAGGAGGCATCGGCTGAAAAATTAATCTACCACTTGACAGAAATAGGATAGTTAATAATTCATGGGAATGGCGGGGTGACTTAAAAGCAATCAACTCTCTCGTTTTTCTAACAAAATGTCATTAATAAAGTAGCACACAAGAACTTCTGCGACAAAGTTCGGAAAGAATTCTCGCGATTATTCTCAGGCTGGAAGAAACACGCAAGAAAATTTATTCTATTGAAATATGATGGAAAAACAGGAAACAATGATTTTAAAAAATAAATAAAATGTGGAAAGATAAATGAAATCAAAAGTATTTCCTTTTCGATGTAGATTTGTTTCTAGAAAATTGTTTCTTTGCGTAAAAAGAACAAAAGACGTTTTTTTTCGGATATAAACATGAATATTCTTTTTGTTATTGTTATTTTCACTTGAAGAGCAATCCTCTTTTCATTTCTCAGACACGGTAGTATTTGGGCATTTGGAATCTTTCAGGTTGTAAGATTGAATTTGTTTTTAGATTTCGTTGTCGCGCAATGAAAAAAGTTCAATAACAGCTATAAAAAAACTAATTCTACTGTGAGTAAAATATGTAATACATTTTAGTTTTGTTCGCTAAGAGATTTTTATTAAAGTATAATAAAGTAATTAGGTTACAGTAATACCCCATACCTTCGCAGAAGGTGGAACTTTGTGATAGCCACTCAGTCGGGGTATAATTTCGCATATATATGCATGCAAATTATTTTTAGTTAGTGCCACAAAAGTGAGAAAATAATAATTTAGGAAAAATAATGCTTAATGAAATCGAAGGATAATAGAACTCAGTAACTTCGGTTGCTTTAGCTACCATTCCAGAATGATCATCCTAGCATGGAGACTATTACTAGCTTATATAGATACCACCGCCTCACACTCCCCTAACAGGGATTTGACGAAGATGCGAACGAACCATACCATATTTATGGCGAGCGTGAGGTTTGTTGCGTCATTTTGAGTGTGATGGCTCGTGGGTTGCGTCATGTGTCTGACGGCTTGGTCACATTTGCTATTGATAGATGCCACCACGAGTGCTGCAAGAAGGTTGTGGTTATCTTTGTATGGTCAGGGTCACCAATGAAGGAAAATAGAACTCAGTACCTTCTGTTCCGTAAACGAGTACTTTAGCCACCATGACAGAATAATCATCGTAGCATGGAGACTATTACTGGCTTATATAGATACCACCACCACAAAATCTTACAATCTTACATAACACAAATACAAAATCGAAAACCTATGTTATTTTGATACACAGAAGGTTTCGTAAAATCAAACAAAGTAGTCTGCCAACTCAAAGATTTTTTTTCTCTCGCAAAATGTCCTCTTAGCTTGCTAATAATTATTTTATTTCTTGTTTTGTTGAAAAGATACTCTCTTCATTGGAGTTTGTATTTTCTGAAATTTGTAAGACTTTTTCAACTAAACTGAGGCATTCTGTCAAATTCCCAACCATCATTTGATCTTTTGATTGAACTGGGTCTAAAGACTCAAGTTCTTCAATGTCTTGCTCTTGCTAATGCATTTCTAAGAGCTCAACAATTGTCGGATTCTAATTGTGGAAATCCAGCAGCTACTGAATATCATCACCATCTACCTCTAAATTTACTTGAAGCAGGGAATGAGTATTCGAGTTGTGTAGTTCTCAAACAAAAAACGAATCGACGAGATTTTAAAATAGCGAAATTCTGAGTTTGCGTAAGTCGAGGAATTACTGTAGTAGGTTTTTACCGAAAAAATAGCATCGAAAATAATTAAAATAAACCTGAAAAATATTATTGATTGTATGACTAGAGTAAAGAAAATTTTTGTTAGTTGGTATGTATAAATTTTCATGCCCAAGGAAATACATCAATTTGATACAATACTGAAACTTTTTTTGTAATGAGGTAAAATTCGTATAAGAAAATAAATATTATTTTAGCAATATACTGAGGCATTTATGAGTACTAAGTAAACGTTAGAAATGACTTACAATAAAAATTCACAATTTTAAATAAAGAATGAATTTTTTTTATTTTATTTCAAAAATTGAAGTGTTTTTCATTTTATAATTTGATTATATTTTTCAACCATTTGAAGGTCAAACGATTTTGGTAGATTTAGGAATTTTCAATTATGTTAAAATTTTATATATATATATATTAATATATTTATATACATAAATTCTGCATTTTCATTGAATTCTATGAAAAACATAAAAATGTTCTATATATTGGCATTTTTTATCAAAAAAAAATTTCGTTATTGGATAAATCTGAAATATTAAATGTAAGTAAATAATTAAATTAATCTAAATATTTGAAATGTCAAAGCCTTATTTAATACATATGTATTTAATTATTGAGATAAGATTAATTCAATTATTAGATCGTGTTTACCCAATTTCTAGGATTTAATTTTAATACACAAAAATATTTACTAAAGAACATTAGATACTCCTGTAAAATGATAAATAAGTAAATAATGAATAAAATGCCGGAACGTATCCGAGGTAACTAAATTTTATATTCTAAAATAACGAAAATTTTGATTTTTGGGGAAAAATTAATTAGGTAATTTTTCGTATTCTCCTGAGATGCAAAATAATGGAAAATATTTGCTTTAAACTGTGTTTGTTCTGAGTAAATATTCTCAATGAGTAACTTCAAAATTAACGATTGTTTATAAGACGAGGGGTAACTTTAAACTCTTTTTTTTTGCTTTATAACACTGATTTATGTAAAAGATTGTAAATAAAATCACCTTTAGAATATTTTTCAAGCAGTCAAACATTTTTGGTATAACATGCTCATAAATTATTTATAGATATTGTTACACATAAAGAATGTTTGCTGTTTCTCATTTCCACGTTTCTATAACATATTTCATATTTACTGTTATCCTCGTACCAACTTTTTGATATTTCTTTACTTAAAACCTTTATAATAAGTTAAATATTATTTTTGTATAATATACCAGTTCTTAAGACTCATTCTTCTTATTTTAAACAGAGGAAATACATTGAAATTGCCAAGTATGTAAATCTTAGGAATTGTATTATAATATTATTAATAATTTAAAAAAAAAGTGTGTGTGCTTATGACCACACGATAGAAGTGATAACTTCAAATTTTATAATGTTATTTCAGGGTTCATTTAGGTGAATAAAAAACAAGATGTTAATATTGTCCTATAAAATTATTTATTCATATGTCTGTACTATTTTGTGCGAAATATATAATTTTGTAATATTTTTGTGCGAAATATACAATCATATTTGGGAATTAATTGTATTCTAAGAAGGAAACAATAGTTTTATAGTAGCTGAAATAGGTCATAAATCCTTTAGATTCAAAATTTTATTTAAATATCTATAAAAAAAAAACTCCGTCAAGCGTTGTTCCGTACTTCCTCCTTCTTCATCTGGATCATTTGACATAATTAAATTGAATTTTGATTTTAAAAAATCAACTAAAGGTTTTGATTTGTCTTTTGAAAACTCTACTTTAATATTCCCACTTAAAATCATAGGTAATTTGTTCAGAAGACCCGATCCGGCTTTGTGAATTTTGATTGCAATTTAGCAATATTTATTTCTATCCATGAATTAATTTAAGCAAATGGATAGATAGTATGGCAGGTAGTTGACTGAGAAGAGGGGAATCTAGGTCAAAACCTTTAAAAAGGGATTTAATCAGAAGATTTATATCACATAATCTCTGGCTTATACTAGCTCCTTTGTCATTGTAGGGGAGTTTTGTACAAATATATATGGTGTTGTTGCAAGGAAAGTGTTCCTAATTATATTTTGTTTTCTTGTATTTAAATTATTTAGTCTAACTTTTTCTTAATACTTGTATACTTAATTTTGTTATTTTTAAATTTTTAATTGTTTTAATTTTCTTTTTAGACTCAAAGTATATTTAAGTAATATGATAAATAGAGCTATTTGTTCATTACTATTCCGATTCGCTTACAAAAATAGATTTTTATTCTTAAGATCACTGCAATATTCTTAATGATAATAATACTATTTACTTGGTTCTATAAAAAATTGTCCTTTTTCTACACTTTATGTTTATTTTTAGTGTAGGATTTCTTTTTCTCTATAAGCCTATTTTTTTAAAAAATATTACGTTTCATTTTCATGCTTCAACTATGATTAGAAAGAATTTCGCATTCTATCCCTTAGAACAGGGATGTCCAACCCGCGACCTGCCTTGAATAAATTTGAGGCCCGCGAGATTCTTTACAACTTTACAAAATTTGGCTATTTTGTCCAATATTTTTTTTGTTTAAAACAAGGTGTTTTTTTTTCTTTTTTTTTTGTAAAAAATAAATCCCGTAATTGTTATTACTTTATCACGCAGCTTCTGTTACTGCGAATCTTTATTTTTTTTCTAAATTGAAATTTATCAAACATAAATTGGGTTCAAACTTAACGCACGAAAATCTACAACATCAATTACGATACGCAAATACACATGCATTGAGATCGACTTGCAAAAACTAAGTGAAAAAGTTGAGAAACAGATATCTCACTAATTAAACAAATTAAACATTGTTTGACCATTGCATTATTTTTGTTATACTATCTATGTTTGTATACATGAAAAACAATGAAAACAATAATAATATATCAGTCTGTTTTAAATTTTCACTCCAACAAATGTTTGTAATGGACCCAAATCTAATATAAAGATATATATTTTTATATGCAGCCCGCCAGATAGTAAAGTTTTTCCGAAGTGGCCCGCGAGGTCATTTGGGTTGGCCACTCCTGCCCTAGAATGAGGGGAAGGGGGTGCCTCACTTAGACCGAAGCTAGGAACTTAACTTTTACATTTATTGGTGGGGGACAAACTACCGGTTTCAGAGTGGCGGGGGGGAAAAGTCCCTCCTCTCCTTTTTCGAGGTATGCATATCCGAATGAAGACGAAAAAAGCCGAATGAGCATTACATTCCCGAGCGTGACTTTCATTCAAGTTCACTCTCCGGCAAATCGCGTCAATAGATGTTATCACTTCAAAAAATAAATTATCTCTGCAAAATCAGTTAGATGATAATTTTATCCATTCCTTCTAAGTATTTACGATACAATACAACCTAAAATGAACTTACATTTAATTTTCTACGTCATATATAAAATGTGAAATCCTATTCTGTGTGACATCTGTAGAATCTTTTATAAGGTGATATCTTCTTGTGCTCGAGTATTATCTCGAGCACATTCAAAAGGGCCATGGTAGCCTAGTGGTCAAGGCATCGGATCGTAGCTGGAGTATCATGAGCCCAGTACCATTAAAGACCCGCCGTGTAGGGACGCGATGTATCTTAAATCTGTTGAGAGTTCAAACTTCCTCCTGTTGGTGTGGTGTGTTAGTTAGAAGACGGGGGTGATAGCTCAGGTACCGTCTTCGTCACTTGACCATGGTTTAAAATTGAGGTCCGGCACCAAAAGCCCTCGTGTGACTTAACAGTGTAACGTTAATATTCTCAATCACTCAATTGAGCACATTCCAGTGAAAAAGAATAGATAAATATTGCTTTTAGGTTTATTAATGAATAATGAAATAAGATGCTCATCCGGTACAAGGGTTAGCGACGCTGACTGCTGAGCCGCAGGGCCTGGGTTCGAATCCCGGACAAGGCATGGATGTTTGTAAAAGTATAGTGCCATTGCGGCATTGGGATACCTTAAGTGAGTGAGTGATTTTGAGGTTTAATGGCGCAAGAGCCAATTTTGGCCAAACAATCGTTAGAAAAGAAACATTTTTTTAAAAAAAAGTACATAAAATTACATCCGCACATGCATACATATATACATACATGCCTGCATGCAAGCATATATATTATTAAATGTTAAGTAAAAGTACAAAATAAAATATAAAAATCCAATTTTTAAAAGGAAGATAACATCATAAGAAAACCAAGATTAAAATTAGATATGACAGCTTAAAATGTAAAAATTTATATTAAAATTTTTCCCAGTTCGGTAAAAAAAGTTTTATGTAAGTAAAAGATAAAATTACTTTTGTCTGTTTCTAACACGGGTTGAAGTCATCACGTGTAGAAACCCTACATGTCTCCAAGTTTCGTTCTTCCAATATTCTTCCGACAAGAAATATTTATCATATTTCTCCTTCGGTGTTTCTATTTGTTCTTCTATGTCGTATACGATCATGTCTTTATTGTCGATGTCTTGAATAGGCGAACTTTTTCTCGGTTTATGGGGTGCCATTTTAATTTCTATTTTTGGTTTAACAGTGGGTGCTGCAACGTTACATATAGTCTTAGGATTTCGCTTTTTTCTCCAAGATTTTTGTTAAGAAGCTTGGGATACAGGGCATGTGATAGTAGAAGATACGCTATTGGATGTGGATGTGGTAGTTTCTAGTTCAGAGGGATGCGTTTCATTTGATAAGGCTGTAAACATTGTTTTTGTAGATCTAAGACTATTAGATGCAGAGGAAGTAGTAATAACAAAAGGAACAGGTGGTTGAGATTTTAATGATGTAGCTGACGCAGAAGATGCGGATGGTAATAGTTGTTCCTCAGTTGAGGTAGATGATTTGGTAACTGTAGGAATTTTGAAAGGCATTGTTGTTTTCGGATACTTTAAATAGCTGGTGAGCTGCAATTCCTATTGTAAGGTTGGTGAAAAGGGAAACCAGATGGGATACCCCTGATCTCCTCCAGGGTGTTCTCCCTCAAAATTGGGGTGGAACCGAGTTAAATCGTACTGTCCCCTGGATAGTGCTCAAAGCTACGGATAAAGGCAGGTGTACTTTGAGCTCTTTGCAGGCCTGAATTTCGGGAGCTTCGATCTGACTCTATCATGCAGGAGGCATTCGTAACAACATGATGAAATAAAGCATATCTTATACTTGATACAAATGAGATAAATTTTGTATCGTTCTCTTACCCCTAACACAATGCTTTTCCTTTTTGTATTTCTTATCTATTCTTAGTTCTCGTTTGGTTTCGGTTTTAGTTTGTTTTTTAATGACATCTTACTGAGTCTACGGTCTTATGAATCTCTATGACTTCGTCAGTCTGATAAAGATTATCAAGAAGAAAATACTGTTTTTTTAATGGATGCTTAGAAATGTTATTTTCAGATATAATTTACTTCTGAACTATTACAATAAACGGTAAATTTATTACATTTTTTTTTCTTTTTGATTTGGGTTGTTGAAGAAAATTACTTCACCGTTTCACTCTAAGTGTAAAAATAACATTTTAATTATAGAATGTAACTTTATTATTGATAAAATCAAAGCTCAGTTATCAGATTATGTATTGTTTTTAAATCTTTTAAAAAATTTTAAGCTGGAATATTTTTCAGAATTGAGTTTGTTAACCAAACGAAATTTATAATCTAGCTCAATAAATACAACTTTCTCTTTTTTTTATTGTTTTATTTCAAAATAACCAAAAAAATGTTATGTTGAAATAATAAACTGCACCTTTTTATATAAAAAAAATATTGTACCCAACTGAAAAATTCAGTGTTCTTGGCAAACATAAATCCAATAGGTCAATATAATATAAACTTGCTATAGTTGGTGAGTCATATAAAAATTCCTCTCTCTTTTCTGAAATGGATTTAAACCACCACTAGCTCCCTTAAGAAAATTCCCATCTGTGAGATCTCTCGTTTAGAAATCGCACATCACTAGAAATTGGAAGGAACTATCGAGTTATAAAAACCCAACGAATCATGCATTTTCAAAACTGTACATCGAAAAACTTTGAATACTTTATGACAACACATACAGAAGCCACATAAGCCGCTTTACCCAACCCGCGCTTGAAGTTAGTATTTTTCCAAAGAGCGGGGAGCGAATCAAATGGAAGAGGGAAAAAAAAGCATGCAGGAATAAGCCAAAAAGAAAACAGGCCTACTTGTTGTAACTTATGATTTTATTTGAATACAATATATTGAGAAATACCTTAGGATTATTTTATTTCTTCAGACTCAGAAGCCTTTGTATGTTTTCTATAAACATGGAAATGTATCGGTAAGGATACGTTATATAATCTTGAAAGTATATTAAAATATATTGAAAAATATTGTATTGTTGTTTCTTTGTAAATAATTTGTAATAAAATTGCAATCACTCACTTTTACAAAAGCTGTCTAAACTACCGTGGGAATATTAATTTACATGATTTAAACATTTATGAAATTTTATTACTTTTTCAATAAATCTATTTCAAAATATGCATGAGAAAGCTCTATGTATTGCATTTTAGAGAGAAATAGAATTCGAAGCATTAATAGATGCGAGTTAATTCCATACGCAGCCACAGTAATACATAAAGGCCGCTTAAATGAAAGTGGCCCTTCCGTCGGTTTCATAAATGGTTCATTGCTATTGATATGAATTAGTATATAAAGGAAAGAAATAACACAGGCGTAACAGATAGGTTAGACAATGCCACCTTGTTGGTTAAAACAAGTGTCCCAGGTGTCCACGACATGATGGATACCTTGGGGGATAAAGCTATGGTGTTGGTTATAAAACCAATTTTTATAACAACAGCTTAGACTTAATTATCGTCGGGAAATCCCCATCTTTTCAGAGATTTTTGTAGAGCTGTGAGAGGTCCGGGCAGTAAGAGGAATGCCGCAACTCCCAGCGGAATTGCTGCAATAGTATTTGGCACACACCAGGTACATAAGAACGTGAATTATCAAGCAGGATGACACCCGGTCCGACAGCAGGCCAATCAGCAGCTCTTAATATTCTTTTTCAATTCATGGAATGGGGCGCAGTATGTATCAACAATAACAGTCATATCATTTGCAAGCACCCATGATGCGGACAATGCCTTTTAACGTACTTCTACACCAGTAATTCCCAAAATGGTCTATATAGACCCTCAGGGGTCTATGACGACCGGAAAGGTGTCCACGTCAGCGAAAAAAATAATTGGGGGTTCATGAGGTGTAAATTGGGGTCTATGATAGTGGCTGTCATTAAACCAGATCATAATTTTAATTTTAAAAGAAAATTTAATGAAGTTTAAACCAGATTTACCGGTTTAATATGTTTATTTACTAAACTTAATGAGATTAATTTTCAGCTCTAGTTAATCATTACAGCGTTTCTGGACAGAATTAAGCTAAGGAGTATAATACTGGAAGTCCCGAATTTTATGGTAGTAACACAGTAGACAATGAACTAATATGGTCACATTGAAAAAAAATGTCAGAGTGTTAGAGGAACTGTTAGGGATTAAGCATTAACGAAGATCTTAGAGTTTTTAGAAACGAATATCAACAATTTTGAAATCACCAGAATGGATGAAGCACCAGATTCATTCATCCCATTAAAAGCATTTGTTTGTCGCTCTGTTAAGGTATATAATTTATTTCATATATTAATTAAATTTTAATTTAATTAACTAATATGTGTCTTAAGTTTTAAACTCTATACTTCACTGTACAGTTACAAATTTATATCTTTTAAAGTAAGTAGTTTTATCCCAGCTATCAAAAAGACATTTAAGTTGATAAATTTTCAAAAATTCAATGCTTGTTAAGGAAGGGTCCACCCCAAACCGAAAAACATAGAAAGGGGTCTATGAGACAAAAAAGTTTGGAAATCTCTGTTGTACACTATCACAGACGCATTTACCTGGATCTAACGATATCGCATGCCTTCCAACACTCGGCGTGTTCGATAGGGGCATGCACAGTCATCTTTCTCTTCAAATTGCCGTGTTATTAAAGATATGCCACTTTCATTTGGACGACACTTCTATGAATAAATCAAAGCACAAATTAAATTATTTGAATTACAATTGCGAAGATTACATCTCTGTATTCTGAAAACACTTTTACTAAATTGGTGTACTTAATTTCATAAAAATGGCAATATTTCTGAGATTTTTAATTCAATAAGCGTTTCAAGACATGGGGTATTAATTTCCAGGGGGAAATCAATAGGTGTCTCAAAAGTAAATGTTCTGAAATTCGAATCTGCTTACTGAGGAAAAATAAAATGAAACATTAAGTGTCATTATCAAATTAAATTATTTCAATTGTGTATAAGTATAATTTAGTATGTATGATATTTCAGTTCTTAAACTCACATATAAGCGGTTTTGTTTTTAAGAGAAAAATAAAAATATGCTTTTTAATTAATATAAATAATATTTTTACTTAAAAGTATTAAATCATATTCAAACTAAATATTATTTATCATATAAAATTTAAATGAACAAAAGTATAAATATATTACCAGAAAATAAAATATTAAAGTAAAATAATTGCTTTTATTCTCAATATTTTGAAAAAAATACAACTGTCAATAATGATTTATATAAATGTAACAGAAATGTAATTTAAAAAATATATATATTCAATTATATTATACATGCATCAAGTAGATGGGAATACATTAAGACTCCATAACCCTTTACTGGTATATTATATTCAAAGTCCATGGTTAGGCAAATAAGCATAAAACTTCTTAACTTCATCAAAAAACTCTTAAAGAATTATTATAGATGATTGTTTCATTTAATATACGTCAGATCTTTATTCCCTACAAAACGTTCGTAATGAGGAAATTTCGCTAAATAGAGATTGAACTTATAATATACTTTAGAACTTACATAAAACAAATTTTAAATTCATAAGCACAATACATTATTAAAAAAGTAATTATTTACAAGTTTTTTTTGTTAATATTTCCTTTTTTATATAACTTACCCATCAAAAAGAAATCTGTAGGGAAAACAATGGGAAAAAAACCCTTGTCTGGGAAACACATTGTAAAGGAGAATACACTTTCAACTTTAAGAAATAATTTTATATTAAAATTAAGAATTTTATATGAAATTTTCTAATTATATATCCTGCTATTTCTAATTATATATCCTTCCTAATTATATATCTAATTATATTCTATATCCTGCTTTTAATTTTAAGCCTATAAGTAATTTTAAAAAGTTGTTAGTTTATAATCAGTAATTGTAAGCCTGCATTGCCACATACGCCCTTAAATTTAATTACTGAGGAAATCTTTTAATTTTATTTATGTTTAAAAAAAAAGTAAATTTATTGATCTAAGAGTGTTATGCACCTGATAAAACCAGTTCAAGATCATTGATCATTATAAAATAAATAAGTTAAAAGAGAGAATATTTAGAAATGTCCAGATACATTTTAAAAAATTGTGAGAAAAAAATCGAATCACAAGAGAAAAAGTTCGTTAAATAGAAAATGCCTACTTCCCTATTTGAAGATTATTTTGTGATGAGAATTGTAAAATGTGTGTTCTTGACTCCAGGAAAAAGTTCGTAAAATAAAATGTCCGTCTGTATTTCAAAAAAAAAAAACACCTTTTTTTAAAAATTATTAATTGATCCATACACAAAACTATTGATTTTTCTTCAGAATAAAGAAAAAAGAAAGAAAAGCTACAGATTGTAGCATTTTAATGAAAAGCGTGTGTATATAGGTTGGGGGAAGAAAAGTCGAAATTAAACTCTCAAGTTTATTTTCTTACATGTATCTTACTTTTATAACAATAATTATTTTCATAATTAACAATTGGGGCTTACAGTACATTCATTCATCTTTCGTGCATGATTTTCTCAAAAAAAGTAGAAACATATATATTTATCTGTTTATATTTCCTATTTTTTTTATTTTTATATAATTCCAAGGTATTTTCCAAAATAAAAACTTGATCTTTGCTTTGGGGGAAAAAATGGCCGTTAAGAAATGTAAATTTTTACTTCAGCTATTACTGCACTAACCACACCTATTGTGGTTTATCTTGAAATAATTCTGAAAAAGGGTAGAAAATTGTACTTTTTTCGACTAGACTTAGATACGAAAGAAAGAAAAAACAAAACAAAAAAACGCAGAGCTGAATTTTACTTTTCTTCTCTTCAAACATTCAGCTTGTTCACTATCAAATATTTTCTCAATGAATGTCTTTACGAAAACAGAACCTTGCCATTCTGCTTACTTTTAAACGAGAAAAAAAGAGACCTTAGAGTGTAACATAGAATTCTCTGATTCTGAAGTCAAGAAATGCTATAAATGTTGTTTTGATTCTAAGAGGTGTGTGGTCTTTATGAGACAATAGTTTACGCTGAAATTGTATAACAAACTTTAAAGAGTAGTAAAGGCCTTTTTTTCTCATTCAGAATATGTAATATTTTTATAAACTATTTAATCTTACATTTACTCTTTATAATGCCATCCTAAATAAATATTAAATGTGTTATATAATGAGTTATATAAAGTCTATGGTAGTAACAGCTGTACTTCTGTAAATTGATGATGTGTGAAATATAGTTGTTCTCCAGGATACAACTTTAATAATTTACTAGTTAAAGTAATCCTTTCTTAAAAAAAATACATCTACTTAATTTCTAAATAATAGTTTGTGAGGTTGTATCCAGGTTTTCTGTTGCATTATGGGTTATTGTTCGTTTTAACAATATTTAAATATAAAAGAATCAACCTATGGTATAAACTCCGTATTATTTATATATATATATATTCAGTAAAATGAAAGACAATTTGGATAAACTCTTGCTAGAATAATAGTAATGAATTCATTTAAAAATATTGCTACCTCTTATACACGGATCACAGCTTAAAGAAGCTAGAAGGAGGCTAGAGTAAATTTAATACATCCTTTTTTTTAAAATTTTCCAATATGAAATATAAAATGGTATTAGTTATTTTAATATAAAGTCAAGTGACGGATTGTTTATTACCGGTAATTTTTTTTTAAGGCAACACGAATGATATCAGTTATAGAACTAGTAATTTAGTCAATTTAGAACTAATAATATAGTAATTTAGAACTAATAATATAGTAATTTAGAGACCTAGTAATATAGTAATTTAGAACTAGTAATATGGTAATTTTTAGAACTAGTAACCACTGTTACGTGATGAAGACGAATATTAGCAGGCACCTTATTATTTTCCACACCACGCAAATGGAAGTACTTTTATTTTCCACAGATTTAACATGAATCAGAATCTTTGCAATGTGGGTCTTAAACGGCATCAGGACTCGAATCCGCGAATCGATAAGGTCAACAACGAGCTCATGATCATGACCACTGCGCTACCACAGCAACAATATGATGTTGAAATATCTATACATAGAAAAATGGATGTTTGTATATATGAAATCGTTTCACTCAACACCCCGTTCAGCTGATCACTATGAAAATTGCATTCCCATGTAGTTTTTAAGGAGAAGGTTTTCGTGCTATCCTCTTTGTTGCATTTCCCCACTAGGAGGTGCTATAAAATATTAACTTCTGCGCCGTTCAATCAATTGCTAAGTTGCCAACATGGTCACCAAGCACTTATAGATTTGATTCGGATATGTTCTGCTTTAATGTTATTCTATATATATATAACAAGTAATATAAAAAAATTAAGTCATTTCCTACTTTAAATGGATAAATAGAAAGTATTTATTAAGATTGAAATGAATATATATATATATATATATATATATAATCCATAAAAATATACAAATAGCTATAAAACCTAAGTATAACTAGTCAAGATAGGAAATATCAGGCACAGTAGTACAATAACAAACTCCTGGCCTTAGGAACCAAGATTGCAGGTTTGAAAAAGTTTTAGGGCTAGCCAACCTTCACCTGTAATTTGCCTATACACTGAGTCAAAAGGAAAGGAAAGAATAATATTATGAGAAATTTAAATATTTCAAATAATATACACTATACCATTAAAACATAACGATAAAATTATAGTCTGCTAATATTTATTATTATATATTTAACATAAATATATAATAATAAATATCCCTATATATATATATATAGGGAGAGAGCATTGCATTAGGAGAGTATTGGAGAGTATAGGGAGAGTATATATATATTGTCTGCATTGTTGTTACAATGCAGTGCCAATTTATGCTAATTTCGAGGCCTGGACGCAGAAGAATCTACGGACCCTCTTCGCACTGGCGGATCAAAATTTATTATCAGAGAACCTGGTTAAGTCCAGCTTATCCTGGCCCTTTTTAGCCCTATCCGGTCCTGGGACTTTGGGCGCCTTCCTCAAGCTCCCAATGGATAAACCGACACTGTAACAATACACACCCGGTTTGGTTAGTATAATATAAATTAACACATCTAACTATTTTTCAAACGCCTACAGCAAAAAATTTGCTTCCGAATAACTTCTCAAAACACTTGCCAGTTCAACATATAAATTTACGAAAAATAAGTACTACAAGGTGTTGTATTTTTCGAAGTAATCTTTCATATTTGATTCATTTCTAAGGTACATTTATTTCCTTTTTGCTGTCATTATCATTTATATCATTAATAACTTACATTCTGCATTGTTTACCGAAAATAATCATGTGAAATTATCCGGGTAACATATTTTTGATGTTTGTTTTTCAGTCGAACATCATTATGCTAATTTTTTTCCCTTCTTAATTTTTCTTTTCTCCCTTTGTTCGTTTTTTCCCGATAATCTAACAAGTAAACGATGGAATAGAACATCCATTATCCAAGCATTGAAACATCTGTCAAGTGACTCTTTTCACGTATGCAAAGAGGAAACAGTATGAGGTTCACAACTTCGTTCTTTTTCTTTAAATTAAGCGTCAAAAAATTACTCGAGGGTAATCAATTTTAGAGATTTTGTAATAATCCGAAGCGAACCTAGATGCAAATTTGATTCGCTGCCTCCTGACTTCGTTTGTTTAAGATCTTTTTTTAAAAAAAAGGTGACGTGTTTCAAATTTGCGGCTAGAAATTGCCTTTTTTTATTCTCTGTTTTCTCCATTGTTTTATTTATCGATATTTAGGTGAAAGGTAGCGCAGAATGACTTTAATGAAAAACTGATATGCATTTCACGAGTGAAGTTTATTATTATTTTTTTTACTGCGGATATATGTTAAAATGTCATTGATATCACTTTGGGTGATAAAAATAAGTTTTGTTTCATAGATAGAATGAATATTCTTTTTCTTAATCATCAATAAGCGACCTACGTAATTATGCATTGAAGATGAGAACATTTGTTTCCACTAAAAATACTATAAATAAATGTTTATTGCGTTTTATAATGAAATTTTGCGTGATATACCTTATAATATGTTAGGGAGAGATACAAAATCAAAATTAATATTTCTTTTGAATCTCGCACTAAGTTAAGACAAAAATTGTATGATACAACATTAGACACATAGATTTAATTATTTTGAGCATTTTTTTTAATTGATACATGAATTGGATTTCTAAATTAAGTTTTGAAATCATTTGAAATTACAAAGTACACAAGAAATTTATAATTTAATTTATTGATTTGTAAAAATGTGCGTGTTGTAGACATTTCTAAATTTAATTGAAGAAAATATGAATATAGTTATTCTTCCAGCCTGGAACAATATATAGATATTTGTATGGCATTACTATTGAAATTTTGTATTTTTTGAAGTTAATTTTTTAAACTTATTTCTTTGCTTATTGAAATCACTGTCATTTGAAAGAAGTGTGTGTATTACCTTTAAATGCTACTTAGTTTGATATCTTGAAGAACATAGAAACAGTAACTATATTTTCTCCTTGCTTCATGCCAGGAATTTTTTTTCTCAAAAATTGAAATTTAAAGATAGTACGTACACACGAATACTTTGAAATTATTTTACTTCATAAAACTAATTTAATTAAGGCTTTGAAAGCATTGTATATATGTTCCATAAAATTCCCTTCAATGGAAAAGAAACATTTACTTTTGCTAAAACGACATAAGCGGTTTTGAAAAATGCCAAATTCATTGCAAGTAATATGTATTTTTTTCAATAAAAATTAATACATCTATCTGTAAGTTCATTGCTGCCAATACGAGGTTTAACTGTAAAGTATCGAGTATAGTTCTGTAAATGTCTATGAATGTACCGTAAGTCAAGTGATAGACCTGGGGACAGTGGTCATGGATACCTTTGAGTCTACTAAGCTGGCCTCAACATCATCGGATAGTCAGAATTTCAATAGTCGTGATTTAAGTACGCTTCAGTTTCACCTCGTTTGCTCCTAATCCCTTAACTGCCGATTAAAAGTTACGGGATTCGCTCTTCAGTCCCCCCTTTTGCCACACAGATGCGAGTATACGGTGAATTGGAGAGAAAAGAAAAATCATAAATAAAAGTAAATTTTTTACTGAAATAAGTAAATCTTTCGCAAATACTGTCAAAGTCCTTTTATTGCATTCTATAGCATTCAGTATAGTTTTACTGATAACAGAGAAAAATAATAATAATAAAAAAAATCATGTTTTGGAAAGACGTATATATAGGTCCAGGGCATTTAACGTGCCGATTGAGATAGGACGTAGATATACTCCGGTGGCAGTTAAGGGGTTAAAATTTTGAGTTTCAAAACTGAGTAGTGTGCAAATTTAAAATACCACATCCAATTGAACAAAATGGGAATGGAATAATTAATGATACTTACATAAGCTTATGGAGAAGAGGACTATTTATCTCTTAAATAGTATTTGAGAGACATGAAAGACATACTTAAAGACACGAGGAAGTGGAAAATGATAAATGATCTAAGCAGCTGACAATTTTTAGAATGAAAAAAAAATGTTAATTAATAAAAAGTCAATACGAGATTGATCGAGCTGACTGTTGAGTCAGAGTCTAAATGATTTCTAGATTAACAACATTGAAAAAAAGAATGTGTGGATAATTTGTGGAAGAATCTTGATAAGAGAAAATGTTAGGGCCAAAAGGGTTTTGAATCAAGATAATGTTTCTTCAAACACAGCGTTCTCCGGAAAGCAGTTTATCGTTGAAAAACTGATTTCAGCATTGTATCATCCTTCAAATTATCCTATTTAGTAACTTTATTGAGTTGAACTGAATCACCGATTTATTCTTTGTTAAAAACTGGTTACTTGTTTTGCTTATTGTACTTCATAATTACCGATTCACCAATGACAGTTGAATCGAATTCTTTGCAATAGTCATATGTTGCATATTATTTGTTAACAACAGAATTATACTTACAGCAATGAGACAAATTATATAATTTCGGTTGTTCAAAAGGAACACAATTTAAAGTTTTTTGCAGCAAGTTTTTTTTTTAATGTATAGGTCTTACCATTGTTTGCATCCAATACTGCTTACTCGTCATCTATTTAAGTTTGAAATACCTCTAAGACCAAAAGGTTTCATACGATGTATAAGAAAAAATCAAATCAATATAATACATTAATACATGAAAACATACGCAAGAAAATTAGTTGTAGCTAATGTAAATTATCAACAGGCAAAGGGAAAAAATAAAGTAGAACACTAAAAATACAATTGTAATAATGTAGTTAACTGAATATGAAATAAGGAAGCTAACTGTTTTAAATTCATTATCACAATAAGACTCAAAATGTGTTTCAAAATCGTGTACCTCTAAATATTAAACAAGGTACACTTGCTCATAATTTTAAGAAAAATAATTTTCTATCCTCCATTTTAATTAAGTTATTTTTCTTGTATTTTTATCTCAATAACATATCCATGCAATCAATGAGCTTCCCTTTATCTTTTCGAAAGAAAAACATGCAAAATTTCAGGATTTTAAGAATTTTAGTTATGTATGTATAAACACTGAACAGCTAATACTCTATGAACACCCACTCAATAACAGATTGAGCAACTAAGCCTTTAAAAACAATTGCAACTTACCTTGGCATGGAGGTCACAAATTTTTGATGGACTGGAGGCAGGTTGTTTGAAATATCGAAGCAGTGGTCACGCGCAAACTAGGGATATTGTGGCATGGTGTTTTTTATTTTATCTCTGAGCTGTCTTTCTGTGAAACCACAAATAGGCTTCATAAGTTTAATATATGGCGAGTTAGGTTACCAGGACATTAATTGGAATTCCTCATTGTACCTCTATAGCCACTTCAACACAATTCGAGCTTTGCGACATGGGGCATTGTCCTGTTGGAAGATTTAATATCTAGTTGGGAAGATAGACACTATGTAAAGGTGCAATTGTCCGCAATTACATTCAGATAGTCCGTAGATTTATGGTGCATTTTACCACAAATAAGGTCCCAGGGCCTTCCATGAAAACGTTCTTAAAGCATACTACCGCCATCACTACCCAGTGTACAGCTTTTGTACACTGAGAGAGCAATTCTTCACCTAGAAGATGGCGCTCACTGACACGACCATAAATGTGTTGAATGAGAAGTTGTGATTATTTCCCCCTTTTTTATAAGCCTTCTATGATGTTCCCAAGCCCTCTGTGTCTACAGTTGACCATGACGCTTGGTGAATATAAACATATGAGTAGGATCTCTCTCTACTGTGCCGTTAGATATCCATTAGTGTCCGCTGAACTGGGAATTCCTAAACACTTGCACTTGAATGTACAATGTATTGGGCTGTCAGTTAAGCCCCTATCTGACACCGATTTTTCTTCGCTGAGTTGTGCAGTCCCCGACATCATTTTCCTTTTATGATGCGAAAAGTACAACAGCTTGACATTTACTGTTGTTTTTACCATTATTTATCTACTTTGCATAAATATTAACAACGGTATTGCGCAACCTAATAGTTGTGCAGTTTAAGAGATACTGGTTCTGACTCTTTGGCCATTATGATCTGCTATATATATACCAATGTATGTGTAATATTTGCTGAGTTTATAACATTTGTCTTCGGGAGCAGCCCAGAGTTGAGGATTAATCGAAAGTTATGTATGGCTGATTAAATGACGTCACCGGCTAGCAGTTTGTAGACCAAAAACGTATTGATTTCAGAGAAGAGAGGGGACTGTTTTGCATTATTTGCCGTGGCCGAAAGGTTGAAAAGTCTAACAACATCAACAGCTTCAAAAGTAACAACCTAGACGACTTATCTCAATACGCAAGCAATACAGCATTTATTGTTGTATATGGGCCTACGCGATCCAATCGCGTTCTCGCGCGGATGTCACATTGTCACCAACAGCACTTGCAATAGGACATGGGAAATCGGTTTTGGATCATAGAATAATGAGAGAAAAGTTCCCATGTCTGATAAATCACGTTTTCAGATTAAACACATAGGCACAGAAACAGGAGTGTGAATACTCCAATTTTGAACGAAAACTCTGGCTACCGAATTCCCAGATCGTCTGGTACAGGGGAATGTATTATTTTAGGGTTGTTATTTTCATGAAGTCCATTAGGATCAGGTATCCCCATAAAAAGATCTTGGATGTCTTTTGCTCTGTAAACATCATTTTAGACCAGGTGCAACCCTTTATGGCAACAGCGCTGTCGTCCACGTTACCAACAAAATGTCGTTTACCAGCAAGATAATGTACCATGTCATAAAGGTCGAATCGGCGAGGACAGGTTTTTGTTACACTCTGATGAATTTCAAGGTCGTCATGGTTTGGTCTTGGGAATTCACTTTATATTAATCCAGTCTAACATTTGCAATTTTATCTGGAAAACTGATATTACTTTACATTACCATCAAGTTACTATCGGGAATTTAAAGAATTCCCCGCACTTAATACATATCAGATTTCTTCTCAGCTGCATGTCGCGTTACTGACTCACGTTGAATAATAAATGTCAAATATTTTTATTGAAAATATATTCTGACTAGCGTTATGCTCACAATATATCAACCAGAGAGAGTGGTAGTTGAATTTTTGTTAAGTGTTCCATATTTTTAAGCTTTATTTGTAAATAAATAGATTTTTCATGAGATTTTATTAAATTAATATTAAACTGCTATTTTTTTTGCAAATTTTTGTTTTGAAAAATTCTAGCACAATTTCTATTTAATTAAAATTCTGAGAAAAATTATTTTTAGTAGAATATGATACTTTATCATACATTTGTCTTATAACACTAAATAATATTAGGTTATACTTATATCAGTTGAATTTAAATAGTTTTGTACAGTCCATCATCAAAATAAATTAGTATGCATCTTTAATTAGGTGATTGCCTACGTTGAAAATGTCGTTTTTCCACTACATAAGACAATTTTTTTTTAAATTTTGAAATCTTATAGTCTGAGCATTTTTCTTTCCAAAACAGTTTATTTTTCTTTTATACGAATTGGAAATAAAGTTATAGTGATTTTAAAAAACATCACACTCGGTGAAAGGGAACCGGAAGTTGCAGAAAATTGCAATTTTTAACTATATTTCTACAGTTTTTTTCTCCTTTTTGTAGTTTATAAATAATATTTTGGCAATTTTTCTAGTGTTTCAGCCCCTAATCTATTATTAGTATAGTTATTTCTAGCTAAAAATTGGCAACATAGAGTCTGTTTACATTCTATCGTGTGCTTTGCTCTCAGCTATATGTTTAAACTCTTTTTATAACAAAAATTTATATTTTACGTTAAAGTTTTGCTTAAAAGTTTTTTAAAAACAATTTAAATATGGGTCATTGTAACAAATCTCGCTCAAAAAGTGAAAATTTTCACGTAATCAGTATACGAACAAACGTACAGTAATAAATATTCAAGAAGAAAATGACACACCTGCTGGAAACATTAAATGAGTTTTTTTCAAAATTATGTTTTCGAAAGAAACTCTTTTCCAGAGGTATAATATTTTAAGGACAAAACTAGATAATGTTTTGAAGTTTTGTGGGAATGTCTTTATTCTATTTTTGATAAAGTGGACTATAATTTTTGTTGTAGGTGAAATATTTTGTTCATTTAGGGTAGTTTTTATAAAGAAAAAGCTTATAAAATTACAAAATCTTGTTATTAGAATGAATAATTGCCTATATTTTTTTTGTGTTTGAATATTTCTCTTAGATTTTGGTTTATTTTGAAGAACATCATATTATGTATGTTGTGTATAATGGAAATTAAGGTAATTGCATAAGAATTTTTTTACACAGTGTTACCCGTTTTAGTAAAAATGTCATGACATTTTCTTGAAAACCACCAATTTTTCTATAGGTACAATGTTTATTTTAAAAGTTTTATGCATTTGCGTATTTTGTTCTATTTTTTCTCCTCAAAGCCCACATTTTCTTTCAAAAAGTTGTTTTTATAAAAAAATTGGGTCCGAAGGTACATCCGTATTTATTTAGCATAAACATGTTTAAATTGAAATAATTTCGATTTTGAATTGAATAAAATAAAAAGAAATGGTTAAAACTTTGAAAAAAAAATATTATTTATTATTTTTATTGCAAGTGATTTATTCTTTTTTGCTAAATATTTTTATTCCACCTAGTTTTATCAGGCATTTTGTACTAAATAAATATGATATTCAAGACATAAAACCGAATGAATAAAATGTAAGTTTGTATTGAAAAAAGTTTTTTTTAAATGTTAGTTAAAATGATATTTCTTTTTTTTTTCTTGCATATTTTTGTCTTGAGAAGTTTTTTTAATGAATCTTAGAATGAATTTAAAAGTATTTGGATTCCTTTATTTCAGGTGTTTAACTCTCCTTTCCACCCTTAAAATATAAAAAGGGATATAAATTTTGATCTTAGTAAATGGAAGGAAAGTATTATTTTCAACAAAAATGAAAAATGATAGCTAATAAGAATTTTTAAAGGCAACTTTCTTCATTTTTTAGTTTCTTTTACAAAATATCGACTTTTCAAAAACATGGACAAAATTCAATTTAAATTTTAATGTATGCATTCTTTTGTATAGTCGTCCAAAATAAGAAACATTCTTAATATTTTTCGCAATCCTAATCGCATCTAGATAAAGCAGACATCCTTCTTAATTGTCCAAAGCGAAATAAATTACAATGTTAATAGGTTAAATAATTAAGTTCTAAAACGAAATTCTGCATTATCGGATACGAATTTTCGTGGAATAAGGTAGAAAATGGTCTATGTTTTTAATTTCATTTAAATCCTATGATTAGCTCCAGAGATTTTCAAAGATACAGATTGGGAGTCATATAACTAGATTAGCTCCGTGCAAGCGATTCATGTTTTTGTTCTTTTTCTAACACTGCAGGATAAAAACATCAGCTCTGACCCTCAGCCATTTCTTATCGTAAGGTATTTTGGTTTGTACTAAAATATACCTGAAACTGTTGAAAGGAATTGCTGGAAATTTTTAAATTGGGTACCGAGATAGAGCTAAAAAATTTGTATATTAGAAAAATTACACTTCAAGAGCTGTACGTACTTGCATACAATCATACATATAGTATATACATCTGTTTGTATGTTTCGTAATATTATTACTTTTCCTTTCTTTTTTGTTTTTTGAAGCTATTTATTCTACAATTTCGAACATCTGAGGTTAATTTATCATTAAAAACCCTAATTAAAAATTTTTTAACTAGAATTTTTCAAAATCAAAAATTTGAAAACCATACAAGTGGAATTAATAATGAGACAATTCAGTTTCAGAAGTAACTAACTTAAATAATTCAGTTAATTAATTTCCTTTAAGTCTTTAGCATCGACACCGTTTAAGTTTAACCGAGCTCTTATGGACATTCTAGGAGCATTATCGGAATCAAATAAATGAAAATCATCTGATGTTTTGCAATCAGATTATTTCAATTTTCAAAGAATTCCTAATTTCCTTGGTTGAGAATTATACTGAAGACACACTTGTAGAAAAAGCCTGAGGGTTCAGAAGCACTCTAACGAATGTTTTTTCTTAAAAAAAATTGTTCCACGGAATGGACCTTGTAATTTTGAGCCTCCATTAAGAAGCGATGGCAACACCTAATCTTCCAGCCCACTCTCCAAATTTGTCTGACATGATAACTTGAGTACTTTCAACATAGATAGATTTAACATGCTTCAGCCTCTCTATAAGACCAATATTTATTGACACCAGGCCTCGAGTGCATGAATTCAAAATTTTAATAAAACTGACTTTTTAAAAATAGGTTCGGTGTTCAAATCCCGTAATGGGCAAGGGTGATTCAGCCTTTCAACCCTCCAGTAGGTCGATAAATGAGTGCTAAGTGTACTTGGGACCTACACTGCTCATGCACCTCAGCACCCAAAGTCAAGAAAACTGAGTGCGCGCAGTAGGCCTTGTTTCTCATGGCCGCGGTAGCCTAGTGGTCAAGGTATGAGATCGTGGCTGGCATGTCATGAGTTTGAGCCCAATACCACTAAAGACCCACCGGATAGGGAAGGGATGCACGTTAAATCTGTCGAGACCTCAAAAGTCCTTTCTTTGGTGTAGTGTGGTAGATAGGAGAGGGGGTGTCAGATCAGATGTCATCCTCGTCACTTGACCATGGTTAAAATTACGAGGTCCGTCACCAAAAGCCCTCGAGTAGCTGAATATTGTGACGTTAATATTCACTCACTTATCATGGACTGTTTCACCACTGAGTTTTTAGTTTTGATTTTCTGAAAATATAATGACGGTGAAATAAATTTTGTCATTTCGGGGTGGGGGAGTGTAAAAACCGAACAAAATCGGGCAACAATTATTAATTTTCATCATAGAGCTACATTACTATTCGCGTATAAAAATATTTTTTTATTTCTGCGCTGAATGTAAAGAGCTATTGACACAAAATAAGGAACTTGTGTAATTTACACAATTTTCTGACATACCTATTGTTTTTGTTCATAATAAATCGGAGATAATTCATTGCGCTAAGCCATTTCACATATTCAAAGTAAAAAAAGAAACCTCAATCATTTTTATCAAATATTCTAAAATGGTGTTGCTGTGTTAAATGAAAGCAATAGATTTTGAAATGTAATTCTTTAATAATAGCAATAATATAAATACTTTTAACATTCTGAACATTTGCTCTTACTAGAAAACTGTGTGTGTTTGTTATCAATAATTCTACTTCTAACAATAATTCTATAAGCAGGAGTTGTGCAAATCATTTTTGTTGTTTCAATTTCACTGGAATAGTTTTAAAATATATGATTCTGAATCTAAACTAATCAACTGGGAATTATACATATACAATTGAAGAAAATTGAATTTCCATATTCTTAAAGTGATTTCGTAAAATTTATTTTTATAAATGTTTAAAAAACATTTGACATTTAAGGGATTATATTTACAACAATATAGTAATTAAAAATATGTTTCACGTGTTTGATTTAAAATTTACGAATGCATCCGAAGGGTAAAACCTTTTTTTTTTTAGTTATCCCAGCGAAATTTTGATTCAAGAAGTAAACACATGCTTCATTTATATAATGCATTATTCAAGAGCCTATTTTGTAAATGTAATATTTTGTTATAATGTAATCTTTTATAACATGGGATGTTCTTGATTTTTTTAAAAAAATTCTAGGCAGGTGACATTTTTGTGAATTTAAGATTAAAACAACATAAAAGAACAGGGCTATTTTTCTAGTAGAGAAGAATTTTGTAAGCAAACAGTTTCCATATTTTCCTTTCATTATGTTGCAATATTTCTGAAAGATGTCTCTAAATTTTTTTTATTGATTTATTCAAAAGAATATGTGAGATTTCTACTGAAAGTTTTCTGCTGAAAGATTTTGATGGATTCTATTCGAATTTGAAGCCCAGTGGCTGAGTGGTTAGTGCATCACGCTTCCACGCTACAGGTCCGAGGCTCAAAACCCCGGGCTGGTCAAGGTTGACTCAGTCTTTCATCCCTTCAATGGGTCGATAAATGAGTACCAAACTTTCTTGGGAAATTAGCAATGGGGATTTCGCGTCAGAGTGACTTCTTGACTGGAACATGTACTCATGCACCTCAGGGTCTAAGGTCACGTATACTGAGTTGGGCACAGTAGGCATTGGCTCTCATGGGCTGTCGTACCATTGAGTTAAGTTATATTCTAATTGAGATAGTAAACAAACATTACTTTGTTGTTGCGTCCTCCCGAAGGGAAGGAATGTCAGAACCTGAGACAGGTTGGACTTCTATACGATAGATGGCGACACCACCTATCTGTACCTCGACATTTTAAGCATGAAACTGGAGGGGAGGGAAATATTCTCCTGCCCCTTGCACCTCTAGTTTCTGCGGCGACCGCCTACAAGACTTTCGGACCCACTGATTTAACGAGCACGTATGCCCTGTGTACACGAAGGGTATTTGGTGGTTTCGAACCCAGGCCCACCGTTTTGAAGTCCGATGCTCTAACCACTAGGCTACCTTTGGCCCCTTTTTAACTTTTTTAAATAGTCTAAATCAGGGATGGTAACCCTATTGTTTGTACAAAACTTTTGTGCCACCCCATAAGTATTGCGCAAGGTTTACACACACGTTTGGTTACTTCTATATGAGTTTTATTTGTAGTACATTATTGCTTTGAAGTAATAATCACTCTCAAAAAGTCTTTACTTTGAATATAACGATATAGAAACTTTAATTTTGAGTATAATAAGAAACCATAATATAATTAAACGGTAAATTATACAATCACTTATTAAGTGTACTATAATATGCTTATTATGTGTAGTCATTTTGAGTTCCCTTCTGAGATTATCACATTTTATGAACAACAACATATGGGAAGGACGTGTATGATTATTTGTAATTAAGTTATTAAATCTTGTAAAAATAGTCGACACCACCAGGTGAAGTACTTCCTCAATATTCTTCAGATTAGATCAATTCCTTGATTTTATGATTAATAACGACGAAAATGTCGTCTCCAATAAATAGTTTAGATGCTAATGAAGGTGTGACTGGTGTGTTAGGTGTCTATTGGAAGTGAGTGGAGGGGAGACTCGAATGCGATAGATGGCTTAAGTTTGGATGCTGTTACTCAGTCAAGTGACGCCATTTGGGGCCACAGCCCTTAGCTCAGGAAATACTGGTCTACATGAATTTTCTTTGTTTTTTTATATATTCTTTTACTTATAGAAGAAAACTAAAATGTCTTTAATTGATTGTAAATAATGAGAGTAATAACTTTCAGAACAGGAAAAAATCTTCAAAGATTAAAATATTAATAAAAAAGATATAAAACTTGAATTAAATGTTAACGAGCTTGTAAATTATTTTAGAATACTTACTTTTAGTCTTCACACTTTGTTTACATATATCAATGTTATACTAAACAAGATTGAGTTTATTTAAACCAGTGGTAATCTTTTTGTATATTGTACTTTAATTTCTGTCTGAGAAAGAAAAAATCAATAGATGTTATTTTTTTTGAACGAATTAAAAATACATATATTTTTAATTCAGATAATAGTTGGATACATTTCTTTTGAAATTATTAAACATTGAAAATAGACTTCATTATAAATATGGAATATTGTAAAGGAATATAAAAGTGTAATTACTTGCATTTATAAAAAAATATTCAGAGGTAATATGCCTAATTGTTCATTATTTTAAGTAAATACTAATTCACCGTCTTTTAAATACACACATGCCTCGTTTTAATTCCCTAGAGAGGTTCAAGAAAAGTTGGCTATAAAGCAAGAAACCATAAAACAAATCAATTGTTTTGAATCAAGCCATTACAATTTTTTTAAAAACAAAGTAATATATTTTTTGTTCATAAAGTATTTTTTTTCTTTTTATATCCCTTGGAAGTGCTTACAGAATTAAAAGTACAAAACAAGTAACAATGAAAGAAATTTAAAAAAAATCATATGCACAAATTCATGTAACAAAGGGCTTTTCAACAGCTTTCAGATTGGCACCCTATCCATCTACAGTATGTCCCTTATCATATAGGCCTGCCCGGGAACGAAGTAGAGGATGACCTTGTGAAGGTGGATGCTAGTGATCCTGTGGATGCTGAACACCACATGGTCCTTACGTCAACCGAGATCTACTCCATGGCTAAAGAATTAATATGTAGAACCTGGGTTGTCCCTCCTGTACACCCATGGCATTTTCAAAGACACCCTGGATCCGCCATATCATTCAAGGCTTCCAGATCTTATCAGATGGCATTCTCGTGATTTTCAACTGCTCACCTGAGAGGCATGAATTTTGAAAGTGGCAAGAGAAGCTTCCCAATTTGCACCAAATGTAACATCAGTCCTATTCTCCTCAGCACATTCTGCAATGTCTGGAGTTTTTCTGTGAGGAAGCTGTTGCTTAATCTGTTGCTGTTGACTAATATTCATCTGATCTAGCAAAACTAGACCAGATGGGGATTAGTTCCATCACCCCCACCACAGCATATAACAAAGACATGAAGTAAAGTGTTTAAAACCTGTTTTTATCTGATGAAGATTATTCACATTAAGATTCAGCATGCTATAATAATTACCAATTTTTCAGCTGTTTTATATTGACAGACTTTAAAATATTGTTTCAACATTGTCTGTTTTTCTTTGTTTTTTAATTTTAATATTTGTAACGGGTAGTGGTTGAATTCAAGCTTTGATACAGTTAAGTAATGACTTCTACGACAAGCTCATTTTGAAGAAGAATTTTAATTCCCTTCTGGAAATAAGAAAGTAGATTTCACAAGTTTTTTTTTACTGTTAGCTCATACCAGGCTCTGGATTTTTCTCTTCCTCAAGTGCTCCT
>BMAV01018608.1:3390-24197 GCA_019973955.1 Trichonephila inaurata madagascariensis | reverse complement strand
ATATATATATATATATATATATATATATATATATATATATATATATGCGTAAGAGGTAAATGGAGTTCAAATTAATGAATACTTTTAATAAAATTATTTATTAAGTTATTTACCTATTATTTTCTTATGAATCACTTTTACGTTTTATTTGAATGATAATATTTCTTAACTTCCATCACACACAGACTTTGAGATAAAATTTTGTGATTCCAATAATTTCTTTTTAGTTTAATATAGAAAGTACTAGCAGATAGCATTCATTTTAGTAAAATGTTGTCAACCAAACGAAATATAGTAAAGCAACTAAGAAATGGGTGTATTCTTTTGATAGAAATAGTATATAGAGAAAATAAATTCTTTTCTCACATTATTGACAGATTGAACGTATTAATAATGCTTTGTTATGTGGTAGCTAAATGGAATTATTTTTTGACACACACCATGGCATAAGTACTAAAGAGAAATATAATTGGCATAAATATCATTATTAAGGTATAATGAAAGGAAGATATTGAAAATAACGATAAGTAACTCACTCAAATAACGGTATGAAATAATAATCCCTTAAAATTAAATGCATCATGTATATAATAGAAATTTCCAATTAAAAATTTCAAATAATTTAATTAATGGAAAATAATAATTGAGTGTGTTCTGTTTACAAATTAGAAATCCATGTATTACTAAGCAAATTATTTGATTTCTTTTTTACTCAAGCAAACTGAATATGTATTAATAAAATAATATGTAATACCTCAAAAAATATTACTTAAATCTAAGATTAGAAATTGCAACCTCAGACAGCAAAGTTCGGTGAATGAAGTCAGAATGGATGATCTGGCAACACTGGCGAAACAAAACGTTGCACATGCGTAGCAACAGGTGTTTACCATCTGTCCCCACCGTGGTTTAGTTACGCGTCGTTTGTGTTCCATGTAAGACTTATTTTACGAAGTGCTTGTTTAGTGCGCTGGTTCTTAACTGAGAACAGGAAAATGAACGAACAAAAGATCAATTTAAACTTTTGTTTTGAGCTTGCAAGACACCAAAATAAATTCATGCGATGCTCGTACGTGTTTATGAAGATCAAGCACTGTCTATGAATGTTGTGTACGAGTGGTTCACCCGTTTTGAAAAGCAGGGAAAGTGTTTCTGACAGCCCCCGTAGTGGAAGACTGGTGACCTCCGTCAGTGTCGAAAAACAACATTGGGAAAGAGAGGAAATTAATCACTTAAGATGGTCAATTAAATGTGCGCCTGATAGGTGATGAACTGCAGATTAACCGTAAATCCGTTCGACAAATCGTTACCCAGAATTTAGGGATGAGAAAAACGTGTTATCGATATTGACGATATTCCTAACATCCAATGAAACGTGACAAGACTTTTGAACTCCATACCAAAAGAAGACTTTTTGCAAAGTTCTCAGAACATGTATAGCAGATCTCAGCAGTGCATAGTTATGGGAGGTAACTATTTATAAGGACAGTAAGGTAACTTCTGTTAATATTTTTTCTACGTTGATTTTACAGGTTTATTCACCGAAATTGTCAGAGGTTGTATATATATATATATATATATATATAATTGCCAAAAAGGAAGTTTTCTATAACTATTTTCTGTATTTATCGTAGTTGTGTTGTTGGAAGGAATTCGTACTTATATTAATAGTTCCAAATGAACTAAGGGTTAATAGGGTTAATTACTTTATTTTCTTACTATGTTAACCAATTTTAATTTGTAATATTACGTAGAAAGAAACTTCAATGACCTATGCTCTAGATGATAATCAAATCTGAATATTAGTTATTAAAATATTGAATGAAAATCGATAGGTTAATAAGCTAATTATTTCGCGTAAACAATGTACACTATTTTCTAGTTCTTTTACCGCATGTTAAATGAGTCGGTAACTAAATATTATTAACTGTTGTTGGTATTTAGCATTGTCGTATTTCGCAAATTAATTTAAATTTGAATATTTTTGTACTATTAAATATTAACTTTTTATGCAATTTTAATGAAAATTTTTTGCACTATTAAAACCTTTTATGTGTGTGCAATTGTAATAAAAAAATGTTTTGAAGTAATATTTTTGAGATTTTCTTTATGAAAGTATTTTAGTTTAATAAAATTATACTATTATTTCGTAACTTCATTTTTATGGGTTATATTTTGTGTATTAATATTATTCTTTTCTAATGTTTTCAATTGTTAATTTAGAAAAGAAAATAAACAGATTAATGTATGTATCCTTAAAAATATTACTTAGAAATTTTTATATTGCGAAATATGTGAAAGAGTTTTATTTAATTTACAAAGCCTATTTTAAAAAATTACACATCTAGAAAACTTTTAATCAGAATTTTATGATATTTGAAATTTAAGCTTATTTTAAGCTAAGAAGTTGGAGGCATAAAAATTAGGATCTCAGAGTACCGAGAAAGTACTTTACATATACAAATTAATTATTTATGTATTATTATATAAATATTAATTATTTAAACTGTACAAATATATGTACACAATTTAAGTTGGGAATACATTAGCATCATAAATTTAACTTCCCATGAATCGAGTTTTGACCATTACACTAAGAACGTCAAAAATTATTAAGGATTTACCGTATTTTTCCATTTTAACAACTATAAATATTACTCAGTTAAAGTTATTGGATAAAAGTGAGAAAGATTGCTAACCATAATTTTTGGCATTTATTTTTATTTTTAATTCATTTAATGATAAGAAATGTAAATATTATCCCTACTTCACTTTCCTATTCACTTTAGCACCCATTAAATAAAGAGAACCTTAATTTCTGATTATTGATTTAAACAGAAATGTAACTCAAAAACTAAACAATCCTCATTAGATATTATTTATAAGGAAATATGCCTGATTTTCAGATAAAAGAAACATAAATCTCTAAATATTTATGTAACACAGCCTAAATAATAAATGGATGAATAATAAATATAAAATATTTATTAAACATAACATGAATATGTAACAAAGATTATTGTAGGCAATTAACACTGCATATAAAAGGTTATAATAGATTGGATTTTTGAAGAAGGAATTATTTACATCAAGGTTTTTCCGAGGAAAAATACTTGTAATTTCAACTCATTTACTTGTTTTACCCGACTGAATTAAGATGAACCTATAAACAACAATTAAGTTTACTTAGGTTAGATATAATACATTTCTTAATCGTTTTATTACCAAAATCATAACTCACATTTAGAAAATTCATTCTCCATAAACTGCGTATAACGAATAAATAATAAATTATAAAATCACATTAAATATGTATTAATATAAATGTACTTACCTAAATTCCTAAATGTCGTAACTTTCGTAAAAAAAAATAGTTCTAAAGAGAATATATTCACACATTATATTAAGAACAATAAGTATGTTTCAGTAGAGCAATAGTCATGGATTATGTAAATGTATTAACTTTTTTTTCTGTCTAACTACACATCCTTTTCCTAGATTCAAATGTTCTAATTCAGAGAAATAATACCCTTTTTTGTGAACTAAAGGTGCTTAAATTCTGGCAGCATTCGTATCTGAGTTGATTCAGTAGAATCGATGCAGAAAATTACTTTGTGTTTTGTGATTCATCCTTAAAATCATATTTACCATCAAAATTATTTGATGGGCTGTCATCCAATGTACAAAAAAAGTTAAAATGTTCCTGAACAAACTTAACAATTTTAAAAATATCCCCAAAGCTGAAAATAATGTGGGAAATTTTATAATACTTCAGAAGAAACAGAAAAATGATTTTTCAACGATATGGATATTTTGTTCAGAAAAATACCCATGATGTAACTGCTCTAA
Source organism: Trichonephila inaurata madagascariensis (assembly GCA_019973955.1). Taxonomy (NCBI): domain Eukaryota; kingdom Metazoa; phylum Arthropoda; class Arachnida; order Araneae; family Nephilidae; genus Trichonephila; species Trichonephila inaurata. The sequence goes on along the minus strand of BMAV01018608.1, from coordinate 20,348 downwards.
TATGTATTATAAGCCAGAGAAGTTCAACAAATATTCATTTAAATATTCCTCTCATTGATCTGTCAAAAGATAAATAAAAGGGATAAACTATACTGAAAGATGATGTTTAAATTAAGATTAAAAATTAAATGCATGAGTGCAATTAAGAAATAATAACTTTAAACTCTTTATTGACTTTAAAATATCCCTTTTAAATTGATCATAAATTTTTGATATTTATTATTCTTATTTACCTTTTTAATATATTTATTTTAGGGTCATTCCAGGATAAAATTATTACCCTTGAGATGATCATTACAACAGCGAACGTTGCGAATTATTTAAAACTTACCAATATAATCTGAATAAAGTTTAAAACTGAAAGTTACATTTAGGTAATCAGCTCTTTAAAACAATTTTAATATCATTTTCTGAGTAACAGATTTAAATATTTTATAGGTTGTAAGGAGAATAAATTGTAAGTAAAGGTTAAGTACAAAAATGTGAATTGAAGTAGCTTAGTATAATAATTTGTAATGTAGTAATTCAAGAATACTATACATTTATTAGATTTAAGAAAATATTGATCTTGAGTTAATTAGTTTGTATGGTAAATTTAAACAAAATATGTTTTTAATTTATTATTATTATTTTTTTATTTAAAAATAATATTTTACTACTAACTATCAAAATGAAACTCACCCTCTTTAGTTTTAAAATTTAATTTGAATGTAATAAACATATATTTTAATAGATATTACGTAATATAACATTATGCATATAAATATAGAATCTTAAAATTAATTTAAAAATATGTGAAAATGATTTATTGCTTTAAAAGACTCTTGAGAACAATTAATATGTTCTTAAAATCTATTACAAAACCATGTTATTTTTTCCATATAAGTTTTGAAACCTTAAAGTACGCTAAAAATCAATATCGCTTAGAAGGGAAATATATCCTACACATTTGGGCAGAATTTACTCTAGTGGAATATAGAACTCTTAATGAGACTAATGAAATGCATATTAAATGAACTCATACAAGCATGTTGACTTGGATTTAATTTATAAGATTTTAATGCATAAATAGCTATTATAATGTCATTCTTTGCATCTAACGAGTGAGTTAACTTTAATCGAGAGCTTAAATGAATTTATTAGGTATGATGAAATAATTTGGAATTTTTCATTCTTTCTATGAATCAATAGTTTTACAAGCATTGAAGTAAACACTATTGTGATATTATCTTAAGAACGATAGAGTAAAGGTCTGTAATTAAATTGAAAATTCATTTACAAATAAGGAAAAAGGCCCAGAAATTTAAACACAAAACTTGATTTAGAATGTGAAACGGTGCATAGCAATAAAAAAAGTATTTGTAAAAAGTAATAATCAAGTATAATCAAGTATTTTTGAAGGAAGCTGTATGTAAATGATAAGTAAATGTCATAGTTTGAGAAGATACAGTAACTCATTTTTGGCACTAATTTTTTATTTATTAATTCTATTTTATTTATTTATTTATTTGTTTTTCTAAGACATTTTTCATTCTTCAAAAAAATTTTCTCAAAAATTCTCCAAATTTCCCCATTTTTTTTTCAAATTGTCCTGCTAATTTAAAATGAATTAGTAATCATATTTCTAAATAAGTTTTACAAAGCTTTGAATTATTTTACTCGTAATGTCCTTAATTGTTGTCCATTTGAAAGATTAAACTTTATTCAAAAAGGTTTTTTTTTCTCTAATGCGCTGCCTATTAGAGTTTTTCCGTTGCAGACCTAGTACATTCCCCGAAAGCTAGTATCTCTTTTTAGTGCGGCACCGTATAGGCGGATACCAATCGCCGCAGGTAATTTAGAAGCCCAGTTTCCTCCTTAGATGGAGGCATCTGAGTTCTGACGATGCGAACCTGTACGAGGATTTAATTTTGCTTAGATAACCCAAGCCAAACAGAAACTCTAGGGATCTTTTACATGCCATATAATCATACGACACGGCCGCTGTCTATTTGCTACATCATGAAAATACAATGACTTCGGCCGGGTTGAACTCACAACCTTGGCAGAAGGCCAGCGACAAACCATTCACCCCACCCAGCCGTCTTATTCAGAAAGTGGTTAATTGAAATAAATATATAAAAATATTTTGTTTTAAGGAAAACTGACAAAAAAGAAGAATGAATCACTAAGAGTGAGTGAGTGAGTGAATATTAACGTCGCGCTGTTCAGCTTCATGAGGGCTTTTGGCGACCGACCTCATAATTTTGAACCATGGTCAAGCGACGAGGACGACACCTGAGCTGGGACACCTTCTCCCAACTGCCACACTACACCAAAGGGAGGACGTTTGAGCTTTCGACAGATTTAACGTGGATCCTTCCCCTACACGGCGAGTCTTTAGAGGTACTGGGCTTGAACTGGTGGCATGCCAGCCACAATCCTATACCTTGATCACACTAGGCTACAGCGGTCACGAATCATTACGGGATTTCATCATCAAGTATTCATTCCCAATGAATTACAGAGCCTTAAGTCTTTTTCTTTCAAATCATTCCAATTTAAATATATATTAATAATATGAAATTCCTTCATTGCTAAAAATAAAAAAAAAGTATGTATTATTTACAACCGACTAAAAAAGACAGAAACAGAGCAGGACACTAAACACATGCTTTAGTATTTACAATCAATTGACAGCATGTTTTCGCTTAAATATCATTACTATAACTTTTTATTTGCACATATCATTCCTAAGTTGTCGGAATCTATTGACATATCAACAAATCAAAGACAATATGCATGCATGAATATTGTACTGCCAGAAGCAAAATATTTTATGATTGACTGGGGTAATATTATGGTGACTGCATTCCTGAAGGACATACTTATTTCTTCTAATGTCCCTAAGAAAAATATAAGTAGTGCTGACGTTTGTCTTTTTTCCTTATATGACTTTCAGGCATATTTCTCTGCAGTCACAAACAACAATTAAGGTCAGGATATCTGTCATGCTTTGTTGTCATCTATACTTAGATGTTTTTCTGAAGAAAAATATCTGGCCTGTAATTATTTGCAGTTGAGATTTTGTCACTTGAATAGCCATTCGAAAAGAGAAAATATTTACTCGGCTGCGTGAACTTCGTTTTTGTTACCTTTTGTAGTCTGTAGGGAATTTTAGCTACCGTACGCTTAGCACAAAATTCATAAATATTCTGAGAATTCATGGTTAGGAGCAGGGAATTGGATGTGAAATATTTGTCATGAAGATTAACTTTCCCAAATGTTAACATTATTATCTAAATATATATATATTATTAGTACACTCCTGATTTCAGACAAGTTTTTTACCACTGTAGTAAAAATTAATAATAAGGAAATACGGCACTTGTTTATAGCAGGGAAAAAACTTCTAAACATTTCTGTAATATAATAAATAGCACATAATATATATCTAATATTTTTCTTCTTCTAGCATGTTTTTTTTGTACATCAAAATAATTTTTGTTACAACACGCTCAATCTCCCACACACACATACATAAGCATATACATTTGTGTGTATGTATACATACATTCGTATATATATAATTGATATGTTTTTTATTTTCAAATTTTAGAACGTTGGCTTAAAATTTACTACTTCTATAATTGATCTTTGTGTAAATTATTCATAAAATCCACATAGTTTTGATTGTGCAATTTCAGTGAAAGGATTTAGTATTTACTATGATAAACTCAAGTAACAGAAGCATAAAATTAAGAAAATTTTAATTACTTATTTTAGATGATTGTATCATAAATGTAATAGTTATTACATTATATTTCACTTCTTGATTAATATTAAGATCTTTTCTAGGGATCAGTTTGGATAAATACATACTGTAAAATTCGACGTATAACGCGCTCTTTAACACAAAAATGAGATCGAAATTTAATGGTGCATTTTATAAGCCGGGTATACAAATGAGAGATTTAAAAAAAATGTTGAGCATAAAAAAATTAGACTCCTTCATATATCGAAATACTGTTTATTTAAAAGAAATTACATTATTCATGAACTTCAAGGGTGGTTGTGAGGGCTGCGGTATACCAGTGGTCAAGGTATCAGATCATGGCAGTCATGTCATGAGTTCGATCCCAGTACCACTAAAGATCCGTCGTGTAGGGCAGCGATGCACATTAAATCTGTCGAGAGCTAAAACGTCCTTCCTTTGGTGTGGTAGTTAGGAGAGGGACTGCCAGCTCAGGTGTCGTCCACGTCACTTGACCATGGTTCAAAATTACGTGGTCCGTCACCAAAAGCCCTTGTGTAGCTGGACAGTGCGACGTTAATATTCATTCACTCACTCAAAGGTGGTAGTTCTAGAAGTATACTATATTTTCTAAGGCTTGGAATAATACCTCAAATAAATAACTTAAAAAACATAAGAGCACTGCATACGTACATTCCAGGTTTCTTCGTAAAAAAAAGGGTGCGCGTTATACGGCGAATACATCTAAAAATTAGAAATTGCAGCTTGAAAGTATAGGAGCGCATTATACACTGGATTTTACGGTATATTTCTGAAGTAAAATTTTCATCTTACAAAATTATTGTTGATATATTTTACAAAATTTGCTACTTTTTGTTCTTTATTGAATATATTTACACTGAATGATCAAGAAATTTATAAATGGAATTTTTCGTCCTACAGAAATATATTAAGAATTCTATGAGTTTCCTAGTATAGAAACACGAGAAAAAGGAAAAATATTAAGTCCACTATAATTGATATTATGTTTTTGAATGTATACTTTATAGAAGTTATAAGTAAAAAAAATACACTATCAGAAAATGCTATTGTATATTCCAATGGAATAAATAATATTTTTATTATTTCACTGAATCTGGTTGATATAATTCAAAGTAAGGTCACAACAAAATCTTTATTTTTCCTGAGCCATCTTTCTATACTTTAAATAACACATTGAATTTTTTTGTTAAAAATCATGATAAAGAGATATTTATGTTTCTCTTTCTCGAAAATGCTTCGAGAAAATAGGCTCAGTACTTAAGTATATTGAAATGCAGGGAGGTAAACAACTTCTGACGATACATGCACCAATAAAAACATATTTTCAAAGTTAACTATTGTTGCATACTAAACTATTCCTCAAAATGTTATATTAAATGCATTTTACAGTATATTTCGTATAATTTTACAGTAACTTTGTTTTGTATTCTCGTGTTTCTATTTTTAAATGAACTTTACAATATGTTTATATAATATTTTTGCATATATTTAAATAAATAGAAATTCCATTAAAAGGAGATATTTACTTAAAAAACTTATTTATTAAAAGGAGATATTTTTGCGTTGGCTTTCAGTAAAGGGTCTAATTGAAACCTAGCATATTTTAAAAATAAAATAAAATAGCTTTTGTAGTTATTGTAATTATTTATTTGAGTATAAAGTATGTAGATTTTCTAACTGATAATATCCATGGAAAACTATCTCATAAAAGAGTAGAATAATTTTTGAACTAACTTTAAAAAAACAACAAAAGTATACACAAACAAATCATATTTGACAATATCCAAGATATAAAAGTATACGTTTTAAATATAAAATATTCTGGAATATTTCACAGATATATTGCGTTTTCAATTTCTACGACTAATAATTTGGAATAAAGGAAATTACGAGCAATGCCTCTAGGAATATATCTATTGAATGAAATTGCTGCATTTCTTTTTTTAAAAGATGGAATTCGAGATTTAAAAGAAATCCCTCAATTCAAATACAACGATCAACCATCTTCTTTGAATTTATTTGTTGTATGAATACAAACCGACACCCATCCTCGATATTTCTCAAGCATAAGTTATTCGTCTCTGAGTAAAGAATTTTCCTAGAGAAATGAAACAGCTACCAGCTATAAAAACGGGAGAAACCTGTAGAAAGTGAGTTTCATTTCAAACCGGATTTCATTCACATTTCTTTTAACCGTAAGTCAGTTTTCGCCAAACTGCCTTCTATACATCCAATAGAGGGCTCATATTATAAGAATGCAAAATACTCTTCTAAATATATATATCTTGCTGTATTTATTAAGGATCAGGAGCAATAGAAGGAACAGAGCGAAATAAAATTGGCTTTCTTCGATAGATGCTCCTTATGATAAATTCTTTCTTTGGTGAATTTAAAATATTTTGCGACAGACTGTATAAATCGAAGTTTTGTTCAAGACGGTGTTTCTCAAACTTTCAATATTTGCGACCCAATATTCCATCATAATTTTCATCACGCCGCCTCCTCCATACAATAACAATGTATTTAATTCAATAATACTATACCTTGATGCTGAAGCTGGAATACATTTTAACCTCTCAAGTGCCACCGGCATTTATAAGTGTCTCACTCAGCCAAAGCGTTAAATGCCACGGACGTATATATACGTCTTAACTATAACTATGATCTTCTATGTACATTGCTATCCATAAAACTTTTCCGAAGGCTTTGGAATACAATAAAAGGACCTTGACAGTGTTTGTGTGTGCGAGGGATTTACTTACTTCAGAGAAATTTTATTTATTTATTCCTTTTCATTTCCCCCCACCCAAACCACCGAAAAAAAACATCACATACGCGTGCCTACGTGGAAAATGAAGGCGCTGGGAAGTGAATCCCGTAACTTTTAATCAGCAGTTTCGGGATTAATTGTAAACCGTACAAATTATCAAGGTAAGTGTTGATTTTTGTAAAAATGTTATAAATGACAAGCCCATGGGGGCACTGGTAATTATTAAACTTGTTTTTAATTTAGTATTGTTCAATTAATTATAAAATACATTGTGCGGTACTGATACATTTATGAGGGTATTATATGAGTGCAAATGTGAATTTTATATTTTATTAAGTTAGAATATATTTTGTTGGTTTACTTTCAGTATATTAATAATTTTTGTTAAAATAAGCTTTTGTTTTCGACTTTTTTATATGCTCGCACCCCAGAGTTTGAAAAACGCTGTTTCAAGAGATAAATAATTAAAAAGAGATAGATAAAACGATGAGGATAATTTCAAACAATTAATGAGGATGTGTGTGTGAATCAATTAATTATGTATCACTGGCTATATATAACTGGGTATTCCATGGTATTGAATGATTATTTATTGTTTTTAAGAGTATTGATATCTATAAGTCTTAAGGTATCAAGCTTTTGATTGTATTAAGAAACATTCTTATAGACCTCTTGGTTTATAAATGACAGAACTTGAGTTTCTAAAACAAAGCATATTTAAGTTTTAAATACTTCAACCCTCCCCCGGAATCGATTTCTACAAGTCTCCTTTTTAGCGAATCTTTACTTAACGAAAGAAATATGTTTGCCAAATTTCAAGTTTGGAGGTGTAATAGCCCGAAAACGGAAGGTTTGTGTGTTTGTGTGTAAAACTCCCCTCACCCCCAAATTCCACTTTAAAGCAATTTCAGCAAAATTTGTTCTTTTCAGATCTATACTCTACAAAAGAAACTTGATTACCAAATCACTAAGTTTTTCAGTCTAAAAGTTCCAAAACGCACATTTTTGTATCTAATTTACCAACAATTCACCTTGAAAATTAATTTTTGCAAAATTCCTCTCTAGCTGATTCCTACTCAAACAAAAGAGCATGCCTGACAAATTTCAAGTTTGTAGATTTTATAGTTTCAGATATTTCGTGATGAGTGAGTAAGTGCATTCGATTTTTTTCCTATATTTTGTAGATTCACAGATTTTTAAGAAGTTACTTTTGTAAGGATGGTATATTAGTCTTGTCTATTTAAGGAAGTAAAAATATACTTTCAGAAATATTGAATAATTTAAGTGCTAATGAAACTGAAATAATTGCATAATGTAACATATTTTATACTCTTTTAAAACAGTGTAGTAATAATTATAATTTTAGGTACTTTGATAAATATGAAGATAAAAATGATTAGGAAAAAGCCAACATTTTTATATATAAAACTCCATTATCATTTCTAACGTAATATGGAACACAAATAGCAAAAATAATAATAATACATTTATAAAATAGCATATTTAAAGAAGTGCTGAGTGTAGTGAGATTACGATTAATTTATTTTAGATTTTTTTTATTTCTTATTTTTAATAAAAAATGTCAGCTGTCTTCACCGGGAAAAAAATAAAATTACAACTACATACCCATTGTTTTCACACACACACACAGTTTCCAACTCGATACTTTTCTGCAATCGGAAGATAAGTTATCACTAAACTACCTAAGAACATGCTCATAAGGATTATTTGGAATTTTTTTAAATTTTCCCTATTGTTCTGCTGTTGTTAGACCTAATAGAACATTTACAATTCCTTAGATGTTTTCAAAAAATCGAAAAATAAGAATTGTTTTAAGTTAAAGGAAAAGCGTCGAAACCTGTGGCTTTCAAAAGATAAAACTATTAAAAGGAAAATAATATTTGAATTTCCAATATCACAATTGAGTACTTTTTTTTAAATAGAAAGCAAAACAATATACATTTGGCATAGCAATTATATAATTATGACCGTCATTAGTTACCGAAAGTAGGGTTCTAGCTACCCGAAGAGTGTTTCGTCGTTTTTAAATTTTTTTTTCAATTCAACTTTTAAAACAGAGAAGAAATAAAATAAATACAATATTCGAAACTGAAAGAAATCAGCTTTGTTGCCATTCTGATCAAATATTTTTAAATAAAACAACAAAACGATATTTATTTTCAACAAATATCACCTATATTTTAAAATGTACAAAATAAAGTCGGTTTTTAAATTCTTAACAAAAGTAGTGGGATATGCGCACAACGGAATATTTGCATTCCTTTAGTTCTTCTGAGAGGGAGAATACAAGTCAAGTGTCTACTAAAGTTACCATTTTTTCAGGTTTTTAGTTATCCATATTCAATTCGAATTTTAACTCATCCTAATAAGGAATATCTCTTCATTATCTCTTCATATTCATTCTTCTCATTTTGAGAAATTAAATTATTTTATTTTTCCTGATTAAGAAACTCTTCGTAACCACACTTTTTAAGAAATTTTTCCATGATTAAAGAACTTTAAGGAGTTTTGTTAAAATTTAAAGGCAATATGTTCCTAAAAGCAACAGTATTCGCATGTATATTGTTTTACAAAACTGTAATGCATATAACTTACAAATATAATGTTTTTTTTTTTAAAAAAATAAAAGCATCATCAGTCGAACTATTTTCTATAATACGTTTATTAAAATTTAATAAAAAAATAATTTAAAATCCCTTTTATTTTATTACTTCAATAATTCATTTCAATAAAAATAATTCAACATCTTGATGTTAATAGGTAACGGGATTTCGTAATTGTTGTATTTTCCACACAGAAGTTGCATCAAATAATTAAAGTGCTTTTGAGTTATCCTTATTGTGTTAATTCAAAAACTAAAATAATACATAAAACACACACATAATCTAAGATATATTTCCAAATTTGGGGAAGGTGAAGGAATTTACTAAGTAACCAACTTTCTTTATAGATTTAATGCTTTTCCTTTATAAGTATACAGTAGCTAAAAATTATAGCAGGTTTAAAGTGTGTCAATGCTCAATTTGAATACGACTAAAACAATTCAAGTGTACATGATGTTTTAACAAGGATGATTACTTGTTATTTATAAGAAAAATGAAGAGTGTAAAATTGTCTGCACGACAACATTCAAGATATTTTTACAAAAAATAAGATAGATAATTAATGTTTTACACAAATATTTGGTATTTAAAATTCTTTTAGTATTCAAACAAAAAGTCATCTATAATTTTATATTAGGAGAATTGATAAAAAGCATTATACTATTACCCACAAAAGCATGAAAAAAAGTATATTCGATTGAAATATGATAGAAAAAAATGGGAAAGGACAGTTTCAAAAATAAGAAATATGTGAAGATAAATGAAATCGATGCTATTTCTTCTGCGATGCAGATTTGTTTTTCTTAAACTTATTTCCCTTTGTTAAAGGAACAAATATTTGTTTTTGAAATAAAGAAGGATTTTGTTTTTGTTATTCTTGCTCCCAGAAGAACAATACTATATTTTCATTTCAAAGTACGAATTGAAATTTTTGGTATCGACTTGTCATATTAAATTTATTTGATTTTTTTACGACTAAAAACAAAAAATTCATTAATATTTATAATTTAAAATATTCCAGTGAGATTTAAGTACATGATAATATTAAATTTGCCCCATTGGAATTTATATAATTGTAAATTGAACAAAATTATAAATCAGCTATGTCAAAAAACAAACAATCCTACAAATCGAAAATGCTTTATGAAATGTTAAATAAAAAATGCATGAGTAAAATATGACAAAATATAATAATGATCAAAACAAATGAGAATATTTATTTTGTGAAGAAATATAATGAAGCATTTCTACTGAAATGATCTCAATATAAAATAAGTGATAAACAGTTTATAAAAGAAAAAGAAACAAACAAGGGAACTCAAAGGGGATTATCATTACTAAATTATCAATATCACGTGAAGAATTATATTAAACGTATTTTTTTTATGTTTTTCACCGGCATCTTTTCATGCAATACATCTGAAATGTATTATAAAAGAAATTTTCTTTCTGCTTGAGTGTATTAAGCCCTCATATTACTGTAAATGCGATGCTATTATCAATTTTTGTCATTTATGTAAGTGCAAGATTTATGTTTCCTACCTGGAATGATGTTTACAGTCTTGAGTAAACAGAGAACACACATTTCGGGAACACCCTACAAACAGTTTTCTACTTTCGATGTTTCGCTTTGTCATTTCACAACATCTTTTTTTTTCTCGTATTTACAGAGTTTTATGTAGATCGCAGTTACACTTTATTTTGTTAAATAATGAACATTTGAAGAATTTATCCAAATATGGCCATTTTAGTAAAAACCCAAGTACTTATCAATTTTTTTACTTGTTGAAAAGGATTTTGCATTATGTTTGTGGCATAATGTGTACCATAAAGACTCAATGTCATGTATCTACCAATCTTAGAATGTTTTGTGTATATATTTTTTAAAAATGTTATTCATAATTATATATAATATAATATTTAGAGTAAACATTTTCTGATTGAAATGTAACCTTTACGTATCTTACATAATTAAATGAAATACTTGGGTATTTTTCATACTGTAATTAGTACTATTATCATAAATTATTTGTTAAATAGGTAGCTAAAAGATACGTAGTAGCAAAGGTTGGAAAATTGAAAAGCATTGTACACAAGTTGATTTTCAAGTTTTACTATATTTTTCAATAACTAAATCATTTAAATAAACTGTAACACAAATGTATAAAAAACATGCTTATATAAGTTTGATTCTTTTTGAAGTTATACTTCTTTTTGAGCGTTTGGGAAAAAGGATGAGGGTAAATTTTTACGATGCGCGCGCACACCGTCACAGATGCGCGCGCACACCATTGTCTAATATTTTAATATGCCACTTTTTTATGCTAGGGGACTGATATTTAGGGGATCGTAATAATAATTATTATAAACCATATCTTTTCGGACGCATCCCCCATTGAATCCCCCCACCCTAGAACTTTTTGGCCAATATATCGGCACCCGAGCCTGCCAGTCCATTCGGATCTTATTCATTCCATCTCACTCTATATGCCCTTCCAGTTATTGTAATTTCATGCTCATAGGACTATTTCTTCTATAGTTTTTAATTGTTTTAAAATTTTTAAATTTGTTTAAATTCACAATATCTTGACTCCTGTTCGAGTCTCGAACTTGAAATTTGAACCAACTGTTGTCGAGACCCATCCAGTCATCTACTTTATTCCCATTGTGTAGGCATGGGGAGGGATTAAGCACTAAAATATCATGCTCCCATGTTAATCCTATAAGGACTGAAAAAATTTCACCCCCACTAAGGAATTGAGCTTGGGACTTAATTTTTGGAGGTCCTTCATATTTTCATATTAGTGCGAGCTTTACGTGGAATTGGTCCCCGCTGGTGCTCCCTCCCCTACAGGGCTTCCCCAGTACTAACTCGAATCCTACATTACCTTGGTCAACCGCACCGGATGGATTCGATTGTTCTCTCTATGAGCATCCTAGATATATTTTTTTAGGACCATAGCCACATTTCTACACCCATATTTAACATTTTAAAATTATTTTAAAGTTTTAATTTTTTTTAATCCTGCATAGCTCTGAAGATTTTTCAGCTTCGTCAATGAAACTCGGGCCATAGCTTCTTCTCGTTGAGCTCTTTCATTTCTTATAACTCCCCCGCCCCCCCCGGCCCCCCGCCCCCGGCCCGCGTTATCACTAAAATTCGAATCCCCATGTTATTCCTATGGGGTTCGATCTTTTGATGACGTAGCGATATTACAGAGATAGAAGGATGAAATTTTTTGGGATCACCTACTACTCTGTGTATCGTTGGAATGTATGTGACCATTAACGTTACAGTTGTTCCCCCCTCCCAGGGGAAGTTAGTTTCGTTTTCCTTTCCCGAGCTAGCGCCTATCCATTTGTAGCTACAGACTCCGGACCAGTTCGAATGGATTCCTCTAGCATTTCCTCAGAAAAAGGCCTAGTTTCGAGTTGCTGAGTGCCCTGCTTATATTTTATTTAATGGTTTTAAATGTTTTAATTATTTTAAAATGACCATAACTCGGGGGCTCTTCAGGCGGATGTCCTAATTTTCTCGGGAACGAATTTTCCCTCCGAGACATTCAATATGAGGTCTCAGGTGTCCCATTCGGTTCACCTCATCTCCAGATACAGTCTGCCGACCCCCCCCATGTTATTGGTCCTATTGTTCCTGTGCGGGGGTGTTTAAATTTATTTAAATCGTGATTAACTCGAGTTTAGCTGGTCCGATTGACTTACGGTTAGTATCGTTCAACTCTGCACGTGACTGCCTTTCGTCCTTGTCCCAGTTTACCCTGCTCAAGATTTTCAGAAAAATTTTAATCTTGTTACGCCAAAGAAGTATAACTTCTTAAGTGCGTACATAAGTACACACGCACGCTTTTTTAATTTATAAAATAATACATTTTTTGTAAATTCGTGAAACCTGTGGAATAAAATGACAATATTTTACTATAAGGCAAAATTAAGTTATATGAATTACGTAATGGACGAAATCATGTGTCCATTACTTTTTCAGTTTTAGCAATATACACAAGTTTGTTTTATGAAATTTTTACAAGGAAACATTTTTTGCTGATTCACCTAGGCTATATTGTGGTTTATATCACTATTACAAGGGTTGAATTTGCATTTTTTCTACAAAATTCCTTCCGATGAAGAAGGATTGAGGAATAACTGATTACAGGTTAGATCACAAGCAGATGTGAGATTATATCTTTGGAATTTGTTAAGGGCTTTTAAAGGACTAAAGCACTTTATGTTCCCCCTGGGTTTGTAAGGATTAAGGGGATAACATTCGGAAATTTGAATTTGAAAGATGGTATAAATGAATGATGTTTTGACATTCAGTGTCAGCTGAAACCAAATACACACATAAATTGTTTTAAGAACTTTATTACAAGAAAAAAGTTACTTAAATACAATTTTTGGGAAAAAATGAAAACAGAATGATATTTTCTAAGCTTTCTCCTTTTATGAAAAATGCTTCTGTAATAATGATATTTCGCCATCTTATAGGTATGACTTCTATACCGGGGCTGAATCTTGAAATAAGTAATTTAGAAGTATATTTATCCATATTTTATTACATTAGAGTAAAGAAATTTTAATAAAAAACACCCGTTAATATTTCAATTGTTCGTAACTTAGAAAATAATGTGAAGTTTTCAAAAATTCCTAGTTTAGCCTCTGTATAAGTCATAGATATATATAGAAAAAAAATTATTATTGTAGAAGCATTTTTCATAAAAGGAGATGGTTTTGAAAATAAGTCATTCTTCTCCATTTTTTGCAAAAAAGCTTGTATTTAAATAATTTTTTCCTGTAATAATATTCTTAGAACATTTTTATACGTTTATTTCAGTTCAAATGACACTAAATATGTCAAAAACTTTTCATTCAGATACTTCTTCAAAATCATGGTTCCGAACAAAGTCACCATAAATAAGTTAACAGATTGTCTAAAGTAATTTTCAGAGCAGGATTTCATGAATTAATATAAAGAATCATATATTATTATTAACACTAATTAACTTTTTAATTGTTCAAATTTCTTTTAACTTGAGAAATAATAATTTCAATATATTTGTCTTTTTTTTTATCTCGAGAAATAAAAGGAATGGTGTACGAGTTTTTTATACTGTTTTCACTTCCTGTTGCGGTTTCAAAATAACATTTATCGATCAAACAATAATCAAGTAAGCGATTAAGTTCTTAAATCTTTAGTTTTTTTTTTACAAACCAGTTCATTTTTCCTTTATCTCAATTTGAACCTAACACTGATAAAAGAAATTTTCAAAGTCTTATTTTTTTTACTTACTAAATTCATACTAAATTTATTTGATCATTTATTATGTAATAAAAAAAACAGTTGAAGCGTACTTCTTATTTAATTATCAAAATAGCCTGCAGAGAAGAAAAACGTTTTTAGATTCCAGAAGAACACTTCGCTTTCTGTTATAAACTTATTTATACGTTATAAACTTTCAAAAGCTTCATGAAAAAATTGCAATTTGGAGGAAGTATTTCTTGTTTAGAAATCTCAAATAATTCGAATTGAAATAAACCATTGAGTTATGAAAATGCAACGAGTCATGCATTTTTCAAAATCATTCATCGAATAACTTTGACGAGACAAACATATATGGAAACCACGTAAGCCGCTTTACCAAACCCGTATTTAGAATTCGTGGATCCAAAAAGCGGAAAAAGAAAGAAGAGCAAAAATAAATAGCCTGTAGTGACGTAAGTGAATAGAATAAGCAAAACTAGATATCCAACTTTATTATTGTTTTAGTATACGCTACATTTTGACATCAAGGAGTTATTCAGTTTCTTTTGTAGTACCAGTATATGTTTATTTTCTGTCAACATGGGAAGAGTATCTCCCTTGATTGGCTGTATCATCTTGGTGACGTACAAGAAACATCTGTGGTATTTTTTTGGTTTTTCAGGATCTATTTCATTTGTATCTTTTTAAATATTAAACTTTTGATGTTTTGTAATGAATATATATATAACTTTACAGATGTACTGATAAGATATTGCTCAAAATGGATTTATTTCTCTCTCAGATGAATATTACATAACTCAATAATTTTTGAAAATAATAAATTTGATGAGAATATTTATAGGAATATATATAAATGAGATTTTTTATTGAATTCGTCGAACTTTAGTCAGATTGAAACAAAAAAGGTATTTTTTAAACACATATCTAACATTGAAATAAGTATTCATAACATAATTGTTCTTTTTCATCCATGATTGTGTAAAGCAAAAAATGTATATATTCTCAGACATACATGTTATCAAATTTGGTTTAAACATTTTTATTTTCAAAAAATTGCCTAATAAACTATGAAATTTTTCACCATGCTGCATGCTTACATCTCATTTCAAGGAAGTCATTTATATTTCAATACATTCAGGAGTGTAATTATTTTAAGAATATGGTCTTTTTTCTCTCTCTAAATTGTTATACTCGAGAAGGTGATATTTTCAAAAACATTACTGTTTTAATTTCATGAAAAGCTAAATTGTGTGAAGTAATCATATTTTTTAGCATAATAATTTTGTAAACTGTTGTTAAAACTAATTTGTTTTTCACATTAGAGATCAATACTTTTCGTTTATCAACAACTAAAGTAAGATATGTTTATTTCAGATGAGAAGGTGAGTTTTATGTAAAATAGTATACAGAATATCAGATAATTGCTTTAATGTGAATTTTTTTGGATTTGCCTGTTTGTTTTTATACGCTTATATTTTGTACGGGCTGTGTGTAAGATACTGATATACATAGTGATACACAATTTTACGAGTTATGTTTTAGAGGCTGAAGTTCTAGGATACTTTCTAAGCACTTATTTCAGTAACTTATTAGAAACATTTTACTTATTCCTTTTGTGAAAATTTTATCATGCTCCAAGAAATTTAAGGAATCAAATTCTATACGAATTGCTTTCCCTTAAGAAAACTCTTTTTGACACTTTGTTGTTATAGCGCGTGTGTGTGTGGGGGGGGGGGAATTATCAACCAGAATTAAGAATTTTTAGACATGGTTATTGTAAGAGCAGTTGTGGAAGTGTTAAACATCTTACAGATCAAGGGCAATAACACTGGTATCCAAAATTAAGGTGCAACATGTTTTTCAAAGCTCATAATTTAAAAGCGGCAGTAATAATAAAATTTGCAGTACAATTATAAATTTGTTATTTTTAAAAATATCACAAACATAAATTTCGTAAAGCCGGCTGGCTGGCGTTGTTGGTTTGTCGTTGGTCTTCTGCACCTAAGGTTGCGGTTTCGACACTGGCCCAAGTCGATGGATTTTAATGATGCAGAAAATCGACAGTGACCATGTCGTATGATTATATAGAACGTAAAAGGTCCCTAGAGTGTCTGTTTGGCTTGGGTTCTCTCTGCGAAATTAAACCCTAGAACAGGTACGTATCGTCAGAACTCAGGTGCCTCCCTCTAGGGAGGTAACTGGGTGTTAAAATTACCTGCGGCGATTAGTATCCGCCTCTATGGTGCCGCACTAAAAAGAGATACCTATTTCTGGGAATGTACTAGGTCTGCAATGGTAAAAACACCAATCCGCATCCCATTAGAAGTAAAAAAATAAATTTCATAAAAAAAAATGTGGAAATTTTAAATTAGCCTCTTTGTTACGCATGTGTTTGGGTTAAAATATTTTCTTTTTTATTTCTTATATACAATATATGTATTATGTATATATATGTGTGTGTATTTGTGTGCGCGTGAATACTTGACACACACACACACACACACACACACACAC